>CAUYUJ010012201.1:0-18337 GCA_963575745.1 Prorocentrum cordatum | reverse complement strand
GCTGAGGCTGAGGCAGGCTGATGCTGAGGCAGGCTGAGGCTGAGGCTGAGGCTGATGCAGGCTGAGGCTGCGGCAGGCTGAGGCTGAGGCCGAGGCTGAAGGCAGACTGAGGCTGAGGCTGAAGCAGGCTGAGGCTGAGGCTGAGGCTGAGGCAGGCTCAGGCTGAGGCAGGCTGAGGCTGAGGCCGAGGCTGCAAGGCAGACTGAGGCTGAGGCTGAAGCAGGCTGAGGCTGAGGCTGAGGCTTAGGCAGTCTGAGGCTGAGGCTGATGCTGAGGCAGGCTGAGGCTGAGGCTGAGGCTGAGGCAGGCTGAGGCTGAGGCAGCCTGAGGCTGAGGCCGAGGCTGAAGCAGGCTGAGGCTGAGGCTGAAGCATGCTGAGGCTGATGCAGAGGCAGGCTGAGGCTGAGGCTGAGGCATGCTGATGCTGAGGCAGGCTGAGGCTGAGGCTGAGGCTGATGCAGGGTGAGGCTGAGGCAGGCTGAGGCTGAGGCCGAGGCTGAAGGCAAACTGATGCTGAGGCTGAAGCAGGCTGAGGTTGAGGCTGATGCGGGCTGAGGCTGTGGCAGGCTGAGGCTGAGGCTGAGGCAGGCTGAGGCAGAGGCTGTGACTGCGACCGCCGTTGCCACTGCGACTGTCATCGCGAATGCGACTACGACTGCGATAACAGCAGAATTCTACAACTGGATTCTCATCTGAACCTGAAGGAGAATGCTTCCAGATATGCTCCTACACATCGCTGTTAGGTTGCTTTGCCGGGATAATTTTTACCTAACAGCGAAGACTGATAGGCCTCTAGTAGGGTCAAAAGAGAGCATCATGACTCCCCAGGGGGGTCTGGGCGGGATCCGGGCGGGTGCCGCGGAAAACCGGGACTCCCCAAAACCTTTTCCCAGGCCGCATTTTGACTGCCCGGAGCCAACAGAACACCACTCCCAGGCCACATTTTGAATGCCCGGACCCAACTGTAGGCCACTATGTGTTCTTCGTGTTCCCAGAACACCATTCCCAGGCCACAGTTTGAATGCCTGGAGCCAATTGTAGGCCACTTCGTGTTCTTCGTCTTCCCAGAATACCATTCCCAGGCCACATTTTGAATGCCTGGAGCCAACTGTAGGCCACTTCGTGTTCTTCGTGTTCCCAGAACATTATTCCAAGGCCACATGTTGAATGCCTGGAGCCAACTGTAGGCCACTTCGTGTTCTTCGTGTTCCCAGAACACCATTCCTGTACAATATTTTGATTGCCCGGAGCCAACCGTAGGCCACTTCGTGATCTTCGTGTTCCCAGAAAACCAGTCCTGTGCCATATTTTGAATGCCCGAGCTGAGGCAGGCTGAGGCTGAGGCAGGCTGAGGCTGAGGCTGAGGCAAGCCGAGGCAGGCTGAGGCTGAGGCTGAAGCAGGCTGAGGCTGAGGCTGAGGCTGAGGCTGTGGCTGAGGCAGGCTGAGGCCGAGGCAGGCTGAGGCTGAGGCTGAGGCAGGCTAAGGCAGGCTGAGGATGAGGCAGGCTGAGACTGAGGCCGAGGCAGGCTGAGGCTGAGGCTGAGGCTGAGGCAGGCTGATGCTGAGGCAGGCTGACGCTGAGGCTGAGGAAGGCTAGGGCTGGGGCTGAGGCCGACGCAGGCTGAGGCTGAGGCTGAGGCAAGCCGAGGCAGGCTGAGGCTGAGGCTGAGGCTGAGGCAGGCCGAGGCTGAGGCTGAGGCACTGACTGGGCAAGCTGCGGCTGAGGCAGGCTGAGGCTGAGGCTGATGCAGGGTGAGGCTGAGGCAAGGCTGAGGCCGAGGCCGAGGCAGGCTGAGGCTGAGGCCGAGGCAAGCCGAGGCAGGCTGAGGCTGAGGCTGAGGCTGATGCTGAGGCTGAGGCTGAGGCTGAGGCTGAGGCTGAGGCTGAGGCCGAGGCAGGCTCAGGCCGAGACAGGCTGAGGCTGAGGCTGAGGCTGAGGCTGAGGATGAGGATGAGGCCGAGGCAGGCCGAAGCTGAGACAAGGTGAGGCTGAATGGGGGGGGCGATGGGGGGGGAAGGAGGGGAGGCTGAGGCAGGCTGAGGCCGAGACAGGCTGAGGCCGAGGCTGAGGCTGAGGCTGAGGCTGTGGCTGAGGCTGAGGCTGAGGCAGGCTGAGGCTGAGGCAGGCTGAGGCTGAGGCTGAGGCAGGGTGAGGCCAAGGCTTGCTGAGACTGAGGCTGAGGCAGGCTGAGGCTGAGGCCGAGGCAGGCTGAGGCTGAGGCAAACCGAGGCAGGCTGAGGCTGAGGCTGAGACTGAGGCAGGCTGAGGCATCCGTAGGAATCCATAGGAATCCTTAGGAATCCCTGGGAATCCTCAGGAATGAGTAGGCATCCTTAGGAATCCGCAGGCATAGTTAAGCATCCTCAGGAATCCTTAGGAATCCTTCGGATTCCTGAGGAATCCTTCGGAATCCCTAGGAATCCCTAGGAATCAGGATTCCTAAGGTTTCCTAATGATTCCTATGGATTCCTAAGGATGCCTAAGGATTGCCTTAGGAATCCCTCGGAATTCTTAGGATTCCATTGGATCCTAAGGCCGTTGCCACTGCGACTGTCATTGCGAATGCGACTGCGACAGCGAGAACAGCAGAATTCTACAACTGGATCCTCACCTGAATATTAAGGGGAATACTTCCAGATATGCGTATACACATCGCTGTTAGGTTGCTTTGCCGGGATAATTGGATCGGCGCTTTGCTCCCGTCGTTTAGAAATGCGCCATCGCCCCAGCGCTGGCCACTTTTCTGGATCCGAGTCCTTCCTCATCGTCGTCGCCCCTCTCCTTTCCCGTTCTTCGCCTTCCCCTGGTCCTCCTGCTCCTCCTGCTCCTTCCACTCGGAATCCAGCTGCTTCTGTTCGTCCTCGTCGTCGTCCTCCTCCTTCTCCTTCCTCGTCCTCATCTTTTTCCTCCTGCCTAGCTCCCCCTTCCGATTGCGCATAACGCGATACGGGGGGATTTTGTGAGTTCCAGGTCCGTTATGACCCGTATCTCCAGATCGAAAAACAATCGGCGCACTTGGGAGGGATGGGTGGGAGGGTAGGATGTGTGATATGGTGACAGCGCGCCTAGCTTGCCCTCTCCCTTTCCCCGTTTTTTCTTCCTCCTGCTCCTCCCCTCCCTCCCTCCCTATCTCCTCCTTCTCCTCCTCCTCCTTCCCCTCCTCCTCGTCCTCCTCCTCCTCCTCCTGCTGCCCTCCTCCGCCCTCAACGACGGCGAGCGGCCAGAGGCGACCAGCGCGCTCAGGGAGGGGGAAGGCAAGGGCGTCAGAGAGGGGCGACGGACGGGCAGTAGCACGCGCAGGGGGCGGGGGCGGGGACAAGAACGGGGGGCAGCCCACGCCCCGCCAGAGGGGGGATAGGGGAGCGGGGGAGAGGGCAGCGGTCGATGGGGGGGAGGGAGGGGAGGGGGGTGGAGGGGGGAGGGTAGGAGGAGATAAGATGATGTCCAGGAGGAGGAGGAGGCGGAGGAGGAGGAGGAGGCCGGAGGAGGAGGAGAAGGAGGAGGAGGAGGGAGGAGGAGGGAGGAGGAGGAAGAGGAAAGGAGGAGGACGAGGAGGAGGAGGCGGAGGAGGAGGAGGAGAAGGAGGAGGCGGAGGAAGAGGTGGAGGGGCAGGAGGTAGGGAGGAGGAGGAGTAGGTGGAGGAGGAGGATGGGGAGGACGAACGGCAAGCCGCCCAGGCCTGCCTCTGCACTTTGCCGTGACTCTGCCAGCGGGCGCTTCTGTACCGCACAGCTTAACGGCCCACGGTCGCCCGTCTGGCCCAGCCAGTTCGCGCGGGAGACGTGCGAATAAGGACGCATATTGTTTCACTGTGGGCCCAGGAGTGCTGGCTCATGGGCCGTCCTTCTTTCCGCAGGAGGAAGAGGAGGAGGAGCAGCAGAAGAGGAAGAGGAAGAGGAAGAGAAGGAGGAGGAGGAGGAGCCGGAGGAGGATGAGGAGAAGGCGGAGGAGGTGGAGGAGGACCAGTAGAAAGCAAAGAGCCCTCAACGATGTTAAAATAAACCCTTCCTCCAAGCTCCCTCTTCATAGGCTCCTTCAACCGGTCTTTTCCACTGAGGGAACTGCCTCGTTGGAAGACAATTGTTTGAGGACCCTGAAGCATGCCAAAACATTGTTCTCGGGATTTCAACGCCATGGATCAACCTGACGGTTATGTCTTGACGATTTTGAATCGTGCCAGAACAACATTCCTGAGACTTCGACACCGCGAGTCAACGTAATTGTTGCACCCTCATTCATCCTGAATCTTTCCGAAGCGCAATTTCTGGTACACTGATCATGGGAATCCGTGGTGCTGTTCTAAATTCGTGTGCGCGGCGCTAAGGCGAGAGCCACATTTTGAAAAGGAGCTGCCCTCAGTCCGTGAAACTCCTTCACATGTTTAAAACGAATGTGCGCGGCGCTAAGGCGAGAGCCACATTTTGAAAACCACCCGCCCTCCATCCGTGAAGCTCCTGCAACATGTCCAAAACATATACGTGGCGCTAAGGCGAGAGCCACATTCTGAAAACCACCCGCCCTCCATCTGTGAAACTGTTGTCACTTTGAGGCTTCAGGGTCATAAGTGGCAAGGAAGTCTCAGGCAAAAAGCTTGGCCCGCCCTTAAAACTGGCTTCGGGGTGCGACAGGGAGCAATTATTTATGAGGAAAAGGAATGGAGGAAGAGAGGAGGAGGAGGAGGAGGAGGAGGAGGAGGAGGAGGAGGAGGAGGAGGAGGAGGAGGAGGAGGAGGGAGGAGGAAGAGAAGGCGGAGAGAGGAGGAAGAGGAGCAGAAGGAGGAGGAGTTGGAGGAGGAGGAGGAGGTGGCGGAGGAAGGGGAAGGGGAGGAAGAGGGAGGAGGGGGAGGACGCAGACGCGAGGAGTGGGCGGAGGACGAGAAGGAGGGGCTGGCAGGTGTCCCTGGACGAGGGCGTGAAGAGACTCGCCTCCCAGCAGGAGGAGCTCAAAACGTCCATGAGCCAGGCTGTTCTCTTGGGGAGGGGGGGGCGGTGAAGGGCTTCGTTTGGGAGCTCCGTTGTTCCAGGCGGCCTTCGGGAGGTGCCCGCGTGATCCGGCAACTCCGCGGCTCGGGGTAGCACCGCGCATTGGGCCTTCCGTCCCCACGCCTTCGGGTGGCGCGGTCGCCGCTGCCACACGGGGTGCCTTCTGCGGGGGAGCACGGAGACCCCGAATGCCCGGGGAAGAGGGGCGGCAAGGTGTAGCGTGTAGCGGGAGGCCTGGCAGGCGGAGGAAGGAGGGAGTGTGCGATGGAAGGGGGGGAGGAGGAGGAGGAGGAGGAGGAGGAGGAGGAGGAGGAGGAGGAGGAGGAGGAAGGATGAGTAGGAGGAGGAACGAGAGGAGAGAGAGTAGGAGACGAGAGGAGGAGGAGGAGGAGGAGGCCGAGGCCGAGGAGGAGGAGGAGGAGGAGGAGGAGGGGGAGGAGGAGCAGGCCGAGGTGGAGGCTGAGGATGAGGATGAGGACGATGATGATGGTGCTGATGATGATGTGATGCTGCTGATGATGATGAGGAGGATACGGATGAGGGCAACAATAATGACAATGATGCTGATGGTGATGATGAGGATAAGGATGAGGACAACGATGATGCTGCTGATGATGATGCTGCTGATGTTGATGATGCTGCTGATGATGCTGATGATGCTGATGACGATGATGATGCTGCTGATGATGCTGATTTTGATGATGCTGCTGATGATGATGATGCTGATGCTGATGCTGATGCTGAGGAGGAGGAGGAGGAGGAGGAGGAGGCGGAGGAGGCGGGATATGAGGAGGAGGCGGGATATGAGGGTGTGCGATGAAAGTGGGGGGAGGAGGAGGGAGGAGGAGGAGGAGGAGGACGAGGCCGAGGAGGGAGTGGAGGAGGAGGAGGAGGAGGCCGAGGAGGAGATGGAGGATGAGAATGAGGATGAGGACGAGGATGATGATGATGATGAGGATAAGGATGAGGATCATGATGATGATGCCGATGGTGATGATGATGCTGATGATGCTGATGATGATGATGGTGGTGCTGCTGCTGATGATGATGGTGGTGGTGGTTGTGCTGCTGATGCTGCTGATGTTTATGCTGCTGATGATGCTGTTGATGATGCTGATGTATATGATGATGATGATGATGATGATGATGATGATGATGCTGATGCTGATGCTGATGCTGATGCTGATGCTGATGCTGATGCTGCTGATGATGATGATGCTGATGATGATGGTGATGATGATGATGATGCTGATGATGGTGGTGATGATGTGATTGATGATGATGCTGATGATGTGATGATGATTGATGACGATGATGATGTTATGATGGTGATGATTATGCTGATTGAATACGAGAAGAATGATGATGCTGATGATTCTGATTGTGATGCTGATGATGATGATGATGATGATGATGATGATGATGATGATGATGATGATGATGATGATGATGATGATGATGATGATGATGATTATTGATGATGAGAAATGGATGATGATGATGATGAGATGAGATATGATGAATGCTGATGCTGATGATGATGATGATTGATGATTCATTATTATGCTGCTGAATTGATGATTATGCTGATTGTCATGATGGAGTGCTGATGCTGCTGCTGATTGAGCTTGATGTGATGATGAGAGTGGCACTCCGCGCGCAAGATGTAGCTGCAGCGAAAAAAACAAAAAAACAAAAAAAAGAAGGAGGAGGAGGATGATGATGAGGAGGAGGCGGAGTAGGCGGGATATGGAGGAGCAGAGTCAGCCAGAGAAGCCGGAGGAAGGGGAGGAGCAGGAGCAGGAGGAGCGGGAGGCGGATGACGGTGATGACGGCGGAGACGACGACGATGACGATGCTGCCACTGCTGCTGCTGCTGCTGCTTCTGCTGCTGCTGGTCAGGACCTTGCCCGGCGGCGTCGCCAACCCTGCGTCGGCGAGCGGCGCGCGCGTGCGCGCGGCGGACGCGTGCGCGCGGCCACCACGGCGAGCACCCTGCGCGGCCCCCTCAGCTCGCCCTGCTCCGGCCTCCGCCGGGGCGAGTGGGGGCGCGCGGGGGCGAGGGGCGAGCGGGGGCAGCCGGGCGAGCGAGGGCGCGCGGGGGCGAGGGGCGAGGGTGCAGTCTCGGCGCTGGAGCAGGGACCCTTTCTGGCCTCGGGAGGGGGTCTGGTCTTCGTCTCGCCCTCGGGCCGTGCCGTGCCTCCGCTCGAGGGCGGGGAGCGGCTCCGTGGCCGAGGCTCGCCATGGGCGCGCGGGGCGAGGGCGAGGCGCCGCGGGGCAGGCGGGGTGAGAGCAGCCCCAGCTTCGCAGGGGTTCCCTCTGCAAGGGCGCCCTCGAGGGCGCGAAGTTATTCGCGCTTCGCGCTTCGCGGTTCGGCTCCGATTCCTCATCCTCCTCCTCCTCCTTTTCCCCCCTGGGAGGCGGCGCGAGAGCGCGAAGCTAGTCGCGCTTCGCGCTTCGCGCAGCGCGAAGCGCGAAGCTGGGAGCCCTTGCCTCTGCGCTCTCCGCGCCCTGGGCTCGCCGCCTCGGAGAGCGCCGCTCGCTCTGGGCCGTCCCCGTGGGGCCTTTGGACCTTCGGCCAATAGGGGGGGGGCCTTTTCGGAAGCCGGGCAAGGGCTGCTAAATCCGTGGCTGCTAAAATCGACCTACGGGAAGTTGTCTTCGTCCTTCCGGGAAGAAGCCCGTTGACTGTTTCGCGTGCCGCGCCTCATTCCGGGAAGTTGTTACCTGATAGCGAAGACTGATAGGTTTCTAGTAGGGTCAAAAGAGAGCATCATGACTCCCTAGGGGGGTCTGGGCGGGATCCGGGCGGGTGCCGCGGAAAACCGGGGACTCCCCAAACTTTTATCCCAGCCACATTTTGACTGCCCGGAGCCAACAGAGCACCACTCCCAGGCTACATTTTGAATGCCCGGAGCCAAATGTAGGCCACTTCGTGTTCTTCGTGTTCTCAGAACACCATTCACAGGCCACATTTTGAATGCCTGGAGCAAACTGTAGGCCATTTCGTGTTCTTCGTGTTCTCAGAACACCATTCCCAGGCCACATTTTGAATGCCCGGAGCCAACTGTAGGCCATTTCGTGTTCTTCGTGTTTCCAGAACACTATTCCCATGCCACATTTTGAATGCCCGGAGCCAACTGTAGGCCACTTCGTGTTCTTCGTGTTCCCAGAACACCACTCCTGTACAATATTTTGATTGCCCGGAGCCAACTGTGGACCACTTCGTGATTTTCGTGTTCCCAGAACACCAGTCCTGTGCCATATTTTGAATGCCCGAGCTGAGGCAGGCTGAGGCTGAGGCAGGCTGAGTCCGAGGCAGGCTGAGGCTGAGGCTGAGGCACGCCGAGGCAAGCTGAGGCTGAGGCTGAAGTAGGCTGAGGCTGAGGCAGGCTGAGGCTGAGGCTGACGCAGGCTGAGGCCGAGGCAGGCTGAGGCTGAGGCCAAGGCAAACCGAGGCAGGCTGAGGCTGAGGCAGGCTGAGACTGAGGCCGAGGCAGGCTGAGGCTGAGGCTGAGGCTGAGGCCGAGGCAGGCTGAGGCTGAGGCTGAGGCAAGCCGAGGCAGGCTGAGGCTGAGGCTGAGCTGAGGCAGGCTGAGGCTTGTGCTGAGGCTGAGGCTGATGAAGGCTGAGGCTGAGGCTGATGCAGGCTGATGCTGAGGCAGGCTGAGGCTGAGGCTGAGGCTGATGCAGGCTGAGGCTGAGGCAGGCTGAGGCTGAGGCCGAGGCTGAAGGCAGACTGAGGCTGAGGCCGAAGCAGCCTGAGGCTGCGGCTGAGGCAGGCTGAGGCTGAGGCTGAGGCAGGCTGAGGCTGAGCTGAGGCAGGCTGAGGCTGAGGCTGAGGCTGATGCAGGGTGAGGCTGAGGCAGGCTGAGGCTGATGCTGAGGCTGAAGGCAGGCTGAGGCTGAGGCTGAGGCTGAGGCTGAGGCTGATGCTGAGACAGGCTGAGGCTGAGGCTGAGGCAGGCTGAGGCCGAGGCAGGCTGAGGCTGAGGCCGAGGCAGGCTGAGGCTGACGCAGGCTGAGGCTGAGACTGAGGCTGAGGCTGAGGATGAGGCCGAGGCAGGCCGAAGCTGAGACAAGGTGAGGCTGAATGGGTGGGGGGGGAAGGGGGGAGGAGGGGAGGCTGAGGCAGGCTGAGGCCGAGGCAGGCTAAGGCCGAGGCAGGCTGAGGCTGAGGTTGAGGCAAGCCGAGGCTGAGGCTGAGGCTGAGGCTGGGGCTGAGGCTGAGGCAGGCTGAGGCTGAGGCAGGCTGAGGCAGGCTGAGGCTGAGGCTGACGCAGGCTGAGGCCGAGGCAGGCTGAGGCTGAGGCTGAGGCAGGCTGAGGCTGAGGCCGAGGCAGGCTGAGGCTGAGGCTGAGGCAAACCGAGGCAGGCTGAGGCTGAGGCTGAGACTGAGGCAGGCTGAGGCATCCGTAGGAATCCATAGGAATCCTTAGGAAACCCCAGGAATCCTTAGGAATGAGTAGGCATCCTTAGGAATCCGTAGGCATAGTTAAGCATCCTCAATAATCCTTAGGAATCCTTAGGATTCCCGAGCACTCCTTCGGAATCCCTAGGAATCCCTAGGAATCAGGATTCCTAAGGATTCCCAAGGTTTCCTAAGGATTCCTATGGATTCCTAAGGATGCCTAAGGATGCCTTAGGAATCCCTCGGAATCCTTAGGATTCCATTGGATCCTAAGGCCGTTGCCACTGCGACTGTCATTGCGAATGCGACTGCGACTGCGAGAACAGCAGAATTCTACAACTGGATTCTCACCTGAATCTTAAGGGGAATACTTCCAGATATGCTTATACACATCGCTGTTAGGTTGCTTTGCAGGGATATTTGTTTCCTTCCGGTAGCCGTTTTGGCAGCCACAGTTTTAGCAGCCCTCGCCCAGCTTCCGACACTTGTTCTCGGACCGCGTCCTCGTGGACACGCTTCGGCTGTGCGCGGTCTCCACGGGCCCTCTCTGGGCCTTCGGCGAGGGGCGGCCGCTCCCGAGCCGCGCCCTCGTGGCCGCGCGTCGGCCGTGCTGCCCAGAGGGGGCCTGTGGCGCGGGGCGGCCCCTCTTTGAGAGCGCCCGCCGCGTGCGGGGGTCCGCCCGCGGTGCTCCGTTCTCTCCTCCGCCTCCGCGCGGCGCGCGAGGCCGTGACCACCAAAAAACGTGTGCCGGCCGTGCCGCCGCGTGGTGGCCCGCGCCGGCCGCGCGCGAGCTCGGCCGCGGCCGGGTGCGCCGCCTCTCGCCGCTGCGCGCGGGGGGCCGCGGCCGCCGAGACGCGGGCCGGCCGCCGGCGCTCGCGCGGCCGCGGCCGGGCGCGGGGCGCTGCGCGGGCACGCAGCGTGGCGGCGCGCGCGTGCCCACAGGGCGGCGCGGCGGCCGGGCCGCGCGCACGGCCTGCCGGGCGCGGCACGGGGTCGGAGTGATCCTCCCTCCTCCTTCCTCCCTCCTCCCTCCCTCCTCCTCCTCCTCCTCCTCCTGCTTTTCCTGCTCCTCCTCCCCGTAGCCATTTTGGCTCAAGGCTGATGCTTTGGGGGCTGCAGGCCCCGAGGCAAAACTGGAGACCGCTAGTCCGCGGACATACCCTGCTTGTTTGTGCAACCTCGTCTAGGCTGTGCGCTGGACGTAGGCCAAGAGAAGCTTTTGTGAGCTCCTGCAGGGGCACCCTCTCAGCCTTGCGCCCATCATGGCATGGCGTTCCCATACGCCGTGGGCGAAGGGGGGCAAAAGGCAAGCAGTGACCAGGGCAGAAAGGTGGGCGACGCCGCGGAGCCTATTCAATCTGTTCGAAATGCGGCCATTGGGAGTACGACCGCTTCGGCAACTGGACGTGCAGCGTCTGCGGCGGCAGCTACCTTGGCGATGCTGTTCATGTTCCTCGTGTTGCTGATGCTGGCGTGCCTGATCAATTCGCGGCTGACTTGCAGGCGTTGGCGGCGAAGTACCCAACCATGGCGGCAGCCCTTGGACAGCTCCAGGGTGCGGCCCCGCCACCTGCGCCTGAAGCTCCCGAGCCTGCTTCTGCCAATGACATCGAGAAGCAGATCCAGGCCCACCGTGCGGAACTGCCCCGTGCGGTTGAGATGGCGAACAGGAAGGAGCGGGTGGCCCAGTCTGACGCTCAGCAGCGTCATGCGGCTGTCGTTCGCCATCGTGATGCGTTGGCCAAGGCTGAGCGTATGCACGCGGAGTCCCAGTAGTGGCATGCCGAGGTCGCGGAGGCTCTCCGCGAGGCCAACGCCCAGAAGGACGGCTTCAACGAAGTTCAATGCCGTGAGCAGCTCCGTGCCCAGGATCGCGAGGAGGCGGCAGCTGCTGCCCGTGCTGCGCAGGCCGCCCATGACGAGGCGGCGCGGCGGGCGGGCGGAAGGGGCACCCGGTGTGGCTGGCGGGGCCCCTGCGGCAGGCGCTCCCGCAGGTGGCCCGCCGCCGGGCGGTGCAGCTCATCGGCCCGCCCACGCTGCTGCTGGGCGCCTTCCTGGAGTCGCAGCTTTGGGCAATCTGGACTTCCAGTGGGTTCAGGGCCACCTTCATGAACTCTCTGAGCCAGATCTTCAACGTTTCCATGGGCTCTCTCATCTATCTCCAGAACAGTGGGTCGAGATGCGCGAGGTTGCCCTCCAGCTGCGCACCGCCGAGGTGGAGAACGACATGGCCTCGGAGGCGGCCAGCGAAGCTGGGGGTTCTGATCTTCCTGGCGGCGAGCCTTCTGAGCTGCGTGACCTCCGCAGGCGCGCGGCCGATGCAGGCTTGGACCCGCAGGCCGCGGAGCGGCGTGGAGTGCTGCTCTCGGAGGTCGCGGTGGCTCGAGCCGCCAAGCGCGCCGAGCAAGCGGTGCGCGGGCAGTCCAATCACACGTTCGTTGCCTTCTGCCAGGCGGCGGCCTCCCAGCTGCAGGCTGCCCCTCAACGGGCTGCAGGGGGCGGGGCCCCAGTGCGTCCTGTTTAGCCCGCCTCCGTCGCGCCCCCTCCCGAAGAGGCGGCGAGACAAAGGTGCGGGCCTGGACATCCGATTCTGCAATGTCACCAGCTGGTCTGATCTTACGAAGGGCTTTCTCTCTACCGGTACCTCAGCCATGGGCGCCATGTTCATGGCTGAACATCACCTTCGCCCCGACCGCGTCGTCAAGGCCAAGGGGGGTTCCAGAGCGATGGGGCGGGGCCCATTTGTTCAGGCAGCCATCGATTCCCCAGGGGGTGGGACTCACGGGGGAGTGGCAGCGTTCTGTCAGAAGAGTCTCTGTTGTCAACGTTTCCTCTCGGGTGTATCTGAGGTGGTCAATGTGGGCTCGGGGACTTGCTGGTTGTTCCTGGAGTTCAAACTTCGCGGGCTTTCGGTGGCCATGGGCGTTCTTTACCTGGTGCGTTCCATCGGGGCGACTGGTGAAAATCTTACGCGTTTGCGGCAGATTGCTGAGTTTACAAATTCCTTGAGGTGTTCCTTGGGTTTCGCATGGAGATTTCAATGTGTGCCCCGAGATGCCTGCTGAGTCTGGATTTTTGGAGCCGACGAAGTCTGGGGTTGAATGCGCGCGTGACGTTGGCCGCGCCGTGATAGACTACGTAGTTTGCTTCGAGGTCCTGGCCCCCCTATGTTTCAGTCTGCACGGTGGCCCGCTCCCCATTCAAAACCCAAGCGCGTCTGCATGTCACCATGTCTGGAGAAGTGCTTCGGCAGGAGGTGCAGCGTAGGTTGCGGGCGGCGGCGCTGCCTCATGCTTTTGGGCCTGATCGCATGCGTCTGCATTACTTGGACATGGCTTGTGCGCGCAGCTACGATTGGCAGCCTCCGCCTGATGTTAAGGAAGCGTCGCTTTGCCACACCCTTTCCCATGCTTCGGACGAGCTTTCGGAAGACTATGCGTTGTGGTCTCGGGCGGCGGAGATGGTATTTGTTTCCCGGGGATGTGCTGTTTTGGAGCACTCGGACCGTGTTTTGGGGCGTGGTGGTCCTCTCCAGCGGTCCTCGGGGACCCTCGGGCGTCGGGGCCCCAACAAGCAGGCCTTCAATGTTCCGCACTTGTGTTTCTGGTCCATGCTCTTTCCCGTTTGTTCGGGTATTGGAAGGCCCTGAGTGGTCAGGCGCCCTCGGCGCAGGCTAGGAAGTTGCTCAATTTCGCCGTGGGCCAGTCGCGCCAGGTCTCCCCCCATATCGAGCCTTTGCATGTCCCCGCAGAGGCGCAATATTGGGCGAATGCCTTGGCTGATCTTCCCGTTCTTGATGCTGTTCGCTGGCTAGTCGATAAGGCCGCCGAGGCATGTGAGCAGGCGGTCAAACAGGCGCGCGCTTCTAATGAGGCTAGCGTTCGTAAGTGGCTGAAGGAGGCGTTGCCGGGAGGGGCGAGGAAGGTTCGCAATTGGTTGAAGAGTGATTCCCAAACTACGGTCGAGTACCTCCTCGCGCCGGACGGCATCCGCCAAACCCCTCAGGACATGATGCAGTATAGGCGCACCTTCTGGTCTAAGTGGTGGGCCCCGTCCCAGAAGCACTTGCAGGTTCTCAATGACACGTTGAACGAGCTTAGTGCCCTGGCCCAGGCGTCGCTGATGGAGCTCCCTGATTTCGAAGCCCGCGACGTCTTGCAAGCGGCTAATTGTTTCTCTAGCAGCACAGCTGTGGGAGTAAATATGTGGTCACCGCGGGTATGTGGTCACCGCGGGATTTCCTGCGGCTTCCAGGCCAGGCTGCGCATTGTCTGGCTGCGTTGTTCACTGCCTGTGAGAAGGCCCTCGCCTTTCCACAGCAGTGCTATCCGAATGTCTTTGCCCTTCTCCCGAAGTCGGTGCAGGGCGAACGTGCTGTGTCGAAGTGTTCTACTCTCTACTGGATGTACGCGCGCATGCGTGGTGATCACATTCATGAATGGACTGGTGCGCACGCGGATTTCTGGGATAGTGCTGCACGGAATTCCTCGGCGCTGCAGGCGGCGCTTCTTAGTGAGCTGTGTCACGAGGTCGCGGGTGCGCTCAGCGCTCAGTTTCGAGTCTGCTTCCCTTCGCTGGGACATGGAGAAATTCTTTGGCTCGGTGGTTCCAGCGTTGTTGGTCCAGCTGGCTCTTCAGGTAGACTATCCATCGCATCTGTTGTATCTCGGTATTGCAGTGCATGCGTGTCCTAGGATCCTCGAGGTGGAAGGGGCTGTCCCGGACATCATCCCAACGGGCCGGTCGATTTTGGCGGGTTGCTCTCAGTCGGCTCCACGGGTCTAGGCGTGCTTGCATGGCGTGCTTGAGCGAGAGCACACACGCATACCCATGGTCCCTATTCGCTCATACATTGACGACATTAACCAGTACTTGCAGTGCACCCGCAACCTTATTGTTTCATCGCTTCCTGGAGCAGCGGTCAGCATCTGCGAGGACGTCAAGTCCCTGGGTTGTATCATATCTTCCAAGTCTGCTGATGTTGCTTATTGCGCGCCTTTGGCTAAGGATTTGGCTGATCGTTGTTATGGAGCAGAAGTGTCTATTACTTTCAAAGGCATGGTAAAAGATCTTGGAGTTACGACGACGGCCGGGAAGAGGAGGTGCATTTGGAACGTCAAACTCCGCCAGCGGACGGATTTTACGCGCTCTCGCCGGCTGGCCTAACTTGCCCGCCTGTGCGGTCGCGTGCGCAAGATCTTTAGGCCGGGTGCGTTGGGTGTTGGATCGTGGGGGCACTCGATCCTCGGTCTCGCGCTCGCGGATCTCCCGAGCTTCCGATCGCAGGCCGCTAAGTGTCCAGGACATTGGACATCGGGTGCGTGTGCAACCACGGTCTTGGGAATGATTGCTTCTTACGGTGATGATCCCGCTTATCGGTTGCGGCGCGAACAGGTCTTGGCTCTTGCAAGTGCATGGGATTTTTTGACGCCAGGTCGGCGCCTAGGAGTGCGACGCGCTTGGGTTCGACGCCGAGACCGGCTTGCGCCGCTTCCACGTTCTCGTAGATGGCGTACTGTTTCTGGGCCGCGTGCGGCGACCACCTGCGCCCTCCTGGACCTCGAATGGATTCCCACTTCGCAAACGGCTTGGGGTTTGCCGGTGGGTATTCTCAGTTTGGAAGATAGGGACTTGCTGTTCCACCTCACAGCTGCCGTGCGGCAGACAGTTTCTCGAATGCACTCCAGCAAGGCAGCTCGGCACTTTTGTGGGAAGGCATGGATGGGGGAGCTGATTTTCCGTGTTCCGGAGGATGTATTCCGCTTTCCTGAGAGATGGCAAGTATTCTAACGCTGCCTTGCTGGCTTGCATTGTCTCAGGGGGTACTTGGCCCGAGGCTCGACTTCAGGGCGCCGGGTACCTCGCAGACGGCATGTGCTCGCGGTGCGGGGTTGCTCGCGAAACAAGCTTCCATCGATGCTGGTCGTGCTCGGCCAATGCTCATATCGATTCAGACCATATCCATCGATCCCAGGATCTTGCTGCGATGGCGGATCGTCCTGAGCACGTTCGCAGTGCTTTCTGGAATCGTGGGCTTCCTCCTCTTGCTGCAGCTGTCGCACCTCTGCCGCCGCCCCGTGATGTTCGTCAGTCGCGGGGCCTCTTCGATGGGGCCGGAGGGTCCGTAGAGGCAGATTCGGATTGGACGGCTCTGGGGGTAAGTGGGCTCTGGATTGGAGGCTTCGACGGTGTGGCTGGGCGGTGGTTAGGTTGGATGAGGCTAGTGTTCATGCTCCTGAGTTTTGGTGTGACGCCATTCTCTTGGGCACCCTTCCAACTGAGTCTCAGTCTAGCCCCCGATCGGAACTCTATGCCTTGATTATGCTTCGTACCCACATTGATGGCAATGTAGTGTCTTACTCAGACTATTTGCCCCTGGTTAGGACCCTCAGGAAGGATGGGTCCTACGTGGCCCGGAACTCGCCCATGATGGACCTGTGGATCCAGATCTGGGACCTCATGGACGCTCGTGAAGGTCGCTTGGAGCTCTTGTGGACGAAGGCTCATTCTACGGAGGCTGCTCCTGAGGTTTGGGGCATTTCGGGCGCCGAATTTTTCTTTAACTCTTGTGCTGTCTTTTCGCTCGGAAGGTCGCCTTATGAGAAGTTCCCCAGGAGCATGTGGATGTGCTTCAGGATGTCGACGCTATGTCTGGTAAGGTCTTGCGGCGTCTTCTTGATGTCAATCGTGAGGTCGCCTTGACATGCAAGCGCCTCGTGGCAGACAGGGTCGGGCGTCCCCCTCCTCGCCCCAAGGCATTGCCCTCCTACGCCACTCGTAAGCAACGTCCCGAGGCGGCTGGGCATTATGTCAAGATGGTTGGCACCAGATTTAAGTGTTGTCTGTGCCGTCGCGATTTCGAGGCGACTCGAGGCAAGGTCTCCGATTTCTTCCCTGGGCGGTGCTTGGGGGCGCGACTGAAAAGACCCTTGGAAGGGCGTGAAGCTGTAATCGCGCACCCTGGTTTCCCTCGGGCTCATTCGTCTCACGACCTTGCTCTGTATCGTGGTGTCCTGTATTGTCGAGTGTGTGCGTGGGAGATTTATGAATCAGAACTCCCAGCTCCTCGCGGAGGGCTGTCCACCAAATCGCAAACCCACAAAAACAGGCGCCGGCGTGTTGTCAAGCCTCCGACGAGGCCTCCCGCCAAAGAGTGGGACGTCCTTTCCTGATC
This sequence comes from Prorocentrum cordatum, assembly GCA_963575745.1. Taxonomy (NCBI): domain Eukaryota; class Dinophyceae; order Prorocentrales; family Prorocentraceae; genus Prorocentrum; species Prorocentrum cordatum. The sequence continues at coordinate 1,768 of CAUYUJ010012201.1, read as the reverse complement.
GGTGATCGGTTACAGGTACATGGAAGACTGAAGTGAATGTTTGTGCGATGTTGGAAGCGCCCTGGCTTGACCAGGTCTCCGCTGAGTGCCCGACCAACCATCCTGCTCCTCCTCCCTCCTCTTCGTGAACCTCCTCCTCCTCCCCCTCCTCTCCGTCATTTCCCTCTTTTCTTGGGCCTCCGTCGCTCGTGTTCCTCTTCTTGGGCCTCCCGGGAGGCCCTCGTCGCCGCCGCTGGGTTCGCCTCGAGATCCTGGTCAGAGCGCACCCCAGGAGAGGTCCGGGGAGCAGCGGTATCGGACCGTTTGCTCTCCCCACTGGGGGCGGCGCCCGGCGGGGGCAGCGAGAGGTTCCCTCCACACCTCGTCGGCGTCCATGATGGCGTCATTGGCCAACCGCGCGGATTCCCCTTTCCTCCCTCTCTCCCTCCCCCCTTTCCCCCCCCCCCCCCCCCCCCCCCCCCACCCCCCCCCCCCCCCCCCCCCCCCCCCCCCCTTCCTCAACTCCCCACCTCCTCCCCTCCTCCCTCCCATCCCCACCCCTTCCCCCCTCCCTCCCTCGCCCCCCCCTCCCCTCCCCTCCCCTCCCTCCCCCCCCCCCCCACCTCCCTTCCCTCCCTTCCCTCCCCCTCCCCCCCTCCCCTCTCAGGGAGGTAGGTCGGCTCATGGGCGTAGGGCAAGAGGGGGGCTTGCCAGACGCGGCGCGAGGACGGCGCCCATCCGGGGCAGCGATAGGCCCCCGGCCACACGCAAGAGCGGCCTTTCGCCGGAGTGGCCTCTTGGTGCGGGCACAGCGGGGCCCCCACAGGGCCGAGCGCGATGCGGTCACAGCGGCCTGTGCGGTCTGGTTCGGCCGCCCCGTGGCCTTCGAAAGTCGCGCACCGGAGGTCGCCCTTGCCCAGGTTCGCTCTTGCGTGTAGCCGATAGGCTCCCTCCCTCCCTCGCTCTCTTCCTCCCTCCCTCCCTCTCTTTCCCCCCTCCCTCCCTCCTTCCCTCCCTCCCTCCCTCCCTCCCCCTTCCCTCCCGCCAGTCGCGGGGATGGCGCCCCCACTGGCTCTCTGGGGGCCGCCCGGAGGGGGACCGTCCACGGTCCAGTGCGTCCCGGGCCAGCCTCGTCTTGAGGCAGGCCCTGGGTTGCGACGGGCCGAAGGCTGCCCGCGCCCTCTGTGCCGGCCAGCCAGCGCGCAAGAGGCATGGGGGGAGGGGAAGGAAGGGACGGTCGCGCAAAAGGCGCCGCGGCAGGGGCGGCCTGGCAGGGGAAGGGGAGGGAGGGGGAAGGGAGTGGGGGACGGGGGGCGGCGGCGGTCGTCGGCGAGGTCGTGGTGGTCGTGTTGGCGGTGATCGCGGTGGTCGTGGTGGTCGTGCTGGTGGTGGTCGTGGTGGTCGTGATGGTGGTGGTCGTGGTGGCTGGTAGTTGTGGTACTGCTGTGGTGGTCGTGCTGGTGGTGGTGATGTTGGTAGTCAGTCAGCTGGCGGTTGTGGTGGCCGTGCTGGCGGCGGTGGTCCTGAAAGTCGGCCGGTCTGGTAGTGGTCGTGCTGGTGGTTGGTCACGTGGTGGTGGTGGTCGGCGCTTATATCCCCAGGGCGCTCAGGATCATCTCCGCATTCCCTTGCTGTAAGGTGCGTGAGATGTCCCGCCAGATCAGGCTTAAGAGATCGGACCGGTCGGCATCCTCAAGAGAGGCGCCGTAGCTCCGAACGAAGCTTACGGCCTCGTCGGACGGCCGCCCCCCGGTCTCGAAGACCATGGGGACGAGGTCTGGGCCCTCCC
>CAUYUJ010012200.1:15000-18341 GCA_963575745.1 Prorocentrum cordatum | reverse complement strand
GGAGGAGGAGGAGGAGGAGGAGGAAGGGGGCCCGCCGACCGCGCTCCCTCCTCTCGCCGTGCCGTCCGGCGCTCCTGCTGCTGGCGGCTTTTGACTCTTCCCTCCTCGGCCGTCCCCGTCGTCGCAATGTTGGACGTGAGCTCGAAGTTCTGAGTGGGAGCCTGGCCGCCTACATAGGCGAGCCAGGGCCCAGAAACCCGTCCACGGGTACAGGGGATGCCGGTTCAGTGGCTGAAAGCACCCCGGCCGAAGCTTCGCCGAAGGCCCCAGCGGCTGCCTTCGCATAGCGCCGCCGCGCTCGTATCGGCGCACCCCTTACCCGTTTCGTGCTCCGCCGAAGGCCCCCGTGGCTGTGTTCGCATGGCACGCCGCGCCCAGATCGGCACGCCACTCCTACATGCATTCCGTGGCCCAAACGGACATCCAGGGAACGCTGTTCTCCCTCGAGAGCTTGCGGCTTGCCCCATACAGGTTCATCATCATCATCAGCATCATCGGGGAGGAGGAGGAGGAGGAGGAGGAGGAGGAGGAGGAGGAGGAGGAGGAGGAGGAGGAGGAGGAGGAGGAGGCGGAGGCGGAGGCGGAGGCGGCGGAGGAGGAGAGGAGGAGGAGGAGGAGGCGGAGGCGGAGGCGCAGGCTGAGGAGGAGGAGGAGGAGGAGGAGGAGGAGGAGGAGGAGGAGGAGGAGGAGGAGGAGGACGGCGGACACGGACGGGCTCGGGTCGCCTCCCCGCCCCGCCCGCTGGAGGGCCCCCCCCTCAGTCTCGAGGCGCTGGCTCTCGGCTCACAGGGCTCGCGCTCGCGCGCGGGTCGGCCCTTGCCGCCACCACCGGCGCCGCTGTGAGAATCGCTCCTCCATGTCCAGACCTCCAACGTCTCGAGAAATGGCCTAGAGGTTGACCCCAACACCAATGTCGGCGGTGTGCCTCCACCTAGGGAGGAAGGTACCGACCTCGGTGATGGTGGCAATGCTCGGCCTTCAGGGTGGCCAAAAATTGCCACCAACACCAATATCTAGGACCAGCTTCTCCTGGTTGAGGCAGACCCTGGTGTTGGTGTTGGTGCCCATTTCCATCCCTCCCACGAAATGTAGCGCGGACGGCTTTTGGCAGCTTTCTGCCCCCCGGGGGGCCTTCGCCGGGCCCCAGGGCCGTCCACCGAAAGCGACGCAGGGTGTGAAGGGTCGTCCCTGCGGAAAAGGTCCACGCCTCTGGGAGCCTGTGTTGTGGAGGAGCTCGAGACGTCGGCTGTCTGGGGGGGGACGCCAGGCTGCCCTGCCCACCTCCGTGCCCACCCAGAGGGCAGGCGCTCGTGCCGAGGGAAGGAACACGATGGCCGTGGCCAAACCATGGCGGCATCTTGTCGACGGCGATCTCCGTCGTGGTCCATGCTGGCCGTCGCCGATTGGTGAGGATGATCCACGACTTGGCACTGGCCACGATGGACGAGGAGCAGGATCGGCACCGACCTTCTTGCGTTGAGTCTTGGTGGCGGTCCTCGTGTTCCTCCCCCATCGTGCACCGTTTTCCTTTCGGGCCAGGCGCTTGCCACCCTGGCCGCTGCGCGCGTTCGACCATCGCTCTTGGGCAGGTGTGGTGGGATTCGAGAGACCGGCAAGGTGGGAGTCGCGGGGTGGTGCCCAGGTGCAGCCGCCACGACGAGGAGCTGGCCCGCGAAGGCAGAGGCCCAGTTTTCCGTGGGGAATTCATCTGTGATGGCTCTCATTCAGCGGTACGGAATAAACTTTTCCGCCGTCGGGGACGCCTGCCCCGCGGCGTACCCCGACGTGCCACCAGAAGGGTTTAAACTTCTGGCCTCCCTGGGGCAGGCGTCCCAGGCGGCGGAACAGCTTCTTTATATCTTGTTCTTCGTCTGCCAACTTGTCCAGATTTTGCCGGGACGTGCCCGGGATTGGATTTTGCCGGGACCTCGCCGGGATTTGCGGGGGTGCTTCTCCTCTGGGGCCCGCACGGGCGGCCCCGCGCGCGCGCGAACTAGACAGATGTTGACCAGTCACCGGAGATCTTAGCACGCCCTTGGCCCGCTGTGCCGGCGACTCGTTCTTCGTCTGCCAACCTTTGGGCGCTGCGTAATGGGGGGTCATAAATGGGGGGGTGGCGAGTGTGGTCCGAAAAGGTACCCAAACGGTACCCAAACGAGCCCCCTGGGGCTCTGGAGGGGCCCGACAGGGGCACGAACGGGGACCTTTTCTGACCCCCCCGTTTATGACCCCCCCGTTTAGGAAAACACGAGAAAATATGGGAAGTGGAGGGGAAGACAGAAACCCAGAAAATAGGGGAAAATCTGGGGAATTCCTTTATTTGTGTGTATTCATTTGTGTGTCCTGTGGGGCCCCTTCAGTCCAGACCTACCCAGAGCCGGGGCCCGGAGCGGGGCTCCGGGGCCGGCCGTCGGCCTCTCCGCGCGACCCCGGGCCCCGAGGGGAGAGGCTCGGCGCCCCGCCGGGGGGGCAGCGGGCCGGCAGCTCTGTTTCGAGGCCCGGGCGCCGGGGCTTCTCGACCACCTCCCAGGGGCCGGTTTTTCCTGATCCGCTTGTTCGTCGGAGGTTGATAGATAAAACAGGGCTAGGATCGGGATAAATCGCTCCAGAGCGTTCCGGAGCGCTCTCAGAGCGTTCCGGAACGCTCTGGAGCGGCCGCGGCGCCCAATGCATCCTCCAAACCCGCCGATTCTCAGGGATTTCGAGTTATCCCGATCCGATTTTGTCCCGACCTTCGCGTCGTTTTAATAGACCTCCTGCCCTGACAAGTCGATTAGGGAATTGGCCGTTTTCGGTTCGCGAGAGGGCGTCGCGGCTGGCATTTTTGCGGGTCCAGGCCCGTCGGTTGTGGTCCCTGGCCGTTTTCACTAAGGGGAGGTTTACTAAAGGGAGGTTTGTCCACCGCCGAGTTTGCTGTAAGGGTCCCATACCCAGAGATCCAGCGTATTCAAAAAGTCATGGCGGAGGATTTTCGCAGTATTCGGCCCCGAGGGGGGGCCCCTGCCGGGCCTCGGGGCCGTCCACAGAAACGACTCAGGATGAAACACCGGTCCTGGGGAACGGGTCGAGACTTCGGGGGACCCCGCACTGAAACGATCACGACATCGGATCTCGGGGTAGCATTCTTCTCAGAAGCGAGGTGCGGGGATCGCTCTGTCTGGAGTCGGTCGGGCGCCCAGGCCTCCAGGTCTCCCGGGAAAGTCTCCCGTGGCCTCCCGTGGTCTCCCGTGGCTTCCTGTGGCCTCCCGTGGCCGCCCATCGTGCCAGAACCGCGAATTTGGAGCATTCTCGGCAGCACGGTGAGCAGGAGATTTCGCATTCGCAATCGTATTCCTGTTTGT
>CAUYUJ010012200.1:7500-12500 GCA_963575745.1 Prorocentrum cordatum | reverse complement strand
AGATCTGGGCGTTGCAATCTTGGCACAGCGGGCGTTGTCGCCCGCTGTGGCGCCCTGGGATCATGGCAGATCGGTCTGGCCCGAAAAAGTGCCGCAGAAAGATGGGGTCTGGGGCTCTGGTCTTCATTTTTTCGCGATGTTGCAGTTTTTTTGGCAGCGTCGGATCTCGGGAAGCCCAGGGGGGAAGGCAGAGGCAGCGGGTCTTCTCAGAAGGCTCAGGAGCCCTCTGCCTTCTGAGAAGGCCTGCCCCCTCTCGCTTCCCCCTCGGCGCGCTGCGGAGAAGTGGGTAGGGGCGAAAAGGTGACGAAGACGACACCAGCTCTTGCTCATTTTGAACAGGACTCGCTGTCGGCGTCGCAGCGGGCGCTGTCCACTGCTCAACAGCGGCCGCTGTCAGTTTTGGACAACATTTTCGAGGGAAACGTTAGGGGGATACGTCAGGTTCATGTGGCGATGGCGCGCCGGCGACGCCGGCGAAGGCGTTCAAGGTTGAGCTCCGCATGATAGGACGACGCGGAGGCACCCAGGGACACGGCGACGCCACAGGACCCGACGGAATTCAACCTTGAACGATCGGGGCGGCGATCGATCCAAGGTTGAACGATCGACGCGGGGTCAACAACCTAGGTGCGCGCCGACGCCGCACGAACTTGCCGTGGGCCCCAGGCAGGTTGCATCGACCCCTTGCCGCCCCACCCCTCGCAGTGCAGCGAGCGGATTTGCCCCCGGGGGCCCCTCGCCGTTTTGTCGGCGATGCACATCGCCGGCTCCAGCTCGATATCCCCCCCCAGCTTCAAGTCGTGCCTGCTCCTCTACAGGAGGAATGTTCAAAAATAGTAGAAAATAGTCAGGGGATGTTTTTTTTGGGGGGGGGTTGGTGGGTGGGTATTTTTTGACCATTTTTCATTTTTCGCCAAAAGGGGACACGCCCGACCTAACCCCAGCTCGATGCGCCCGCAGGCCGGAGGGAGTTTCATGCTCGCAGAAGCTCACATCCGCACAGCTTTGCTGTGCCTCCCGCTGGGGGGGAGGTGCGGGCGCATGTGCACGTACTTCAAGGGGTGGGGACCCTTCAGAGCGGTGCGCTCGCGACCGAGTCCCACCCATGACGGCCCCCCTCAGTGAGTCTGCTTCACGCAGTTGCTTCCGGCCCCGCCGCCGTGCGCTTGCCTCGTGACATCCTCGCCTCCTGCGCCGGGAGGCCCCGGGAGAGTCAGCCAAATGCGTGAGCTGACTCGCTGACCTTCCCTTTCCTGACCCCCCTCTCGTCCGACCCAGGAGCAGGAGTCGGGGGTTGCTGAAGGTGCCCCTGGCCCAGGGTGATCCCAGCTTTTCGCTTCATTTTGGAGCGCCTGTGGCCCTCTGGGCCTCGTAAGGGGTGCTCAGGAGGCCGTCTGTGCCGTCTGGGGCACCCTGGGGGCACCTTGGGCCAGGGACACCTCTGGCAACACCCGAAGGGGGGAATACCGAAGAAAGTCAGCTGGCATCAGTATAATTACGCTTTCAGAGGTCCGCGCGGACCTCTGAGCGTGTAGGTTTATGAAGTTTTTGTGTCCTCCCGAGAGGGAGGAGGAAGAAGGTAAGGGTAAACCCAGGATGCATCAACGATGCTGTAATACATCCTCCCATCCCGAGCTCCATTTTCGTAAGTCCGTGTAGGCATTCCTATTCACCGTGGGAAGTATTCCCTTGAAAGAGGGACGCTTCACGGGCCTGTTATTCAGGTGAGAGCCCCGCTTTGAACAGGAATCGTTCTGAGCAATGCGGTCGGCCCAGAAGGATATCGGAAGTGCCCAGCGAGAGTCTTGTTTTTTTAAGGAACCGCCCTGCTTCTTTGTAGCAGCAACACATGCTACAGTCAACCCGCATAGCAAGGATGGGCAACCTTCCCAAGGGTAGCCTTGCATCCCTGCCTCCTCGGTCCATCCTCGGCCACTTCCGTTGGCCGCGCCCCGGTCGGGAAGTTTCGAAATGGATTCCCAAGGCCCTTGCATCCCTATCGCGCATCCTCACTGTACGGGTTGACTGTATTACGCCCCGGGTCGAAGCACTTTGACGACGTCTTTTAAGCGAGAGCCGCCTTTTGCGAGAGGGAGCCGCCGTGCATCCGTGGAACTGCTGCTGCACTCCAGGTCGCATCATCAGAGGAAGTCGAAAGGGAGAGTGTCATTTTTGAAAAGGAGCCTCCATCCCCGCTTTTTTCCAGTACACTCTCAAGGCCAATGCATGCAAACCCTGCCCGAGGAACTACCTGCGGGAGCGACTGTGTTGTCGCCGGTCTAGGAGCCTGTGAGCACCCAGGGCCGAAACGGCTAATACGGAGAGGCATGCAACATATGATCATCAGAGGAAGTCGAAAGGGAGAGTGTCATTTTTGAAAAGGAGCCTCCATCCATCCTGGCGGCTGCCGGAACCTTTTCAGACGAGCGTGCGCGGCGCTCCGTCGAGAGCCTACCTTTTGAAACAACGATTCGCCCTCCATCCTTGGGATGGGTGGGGTGGATGGAGGGGGACGAGGGGGAGGGGGACCAGGAGGGGGTTCGAGGTGTAGGCTCCGACTACTCCGTCGAGTCAGTCGAGGGACAGAGTGGTCTGAGCCGACTACTCCCTCCATGCTGGGGCAACCCTGCAGTGACCCCACCCTCGCGGTGAAGGAGTATAGAAGACGAATCAGTTCGGGGTTCTGGCCCAAAAATCTCAGCAAAGCTGAGCAAGCCAAGAGGACGAAAGGCAACCCACAGTGAGGTTGCGGCGGAATTGGATTCATATCGTTACGCGACCAAACAGAGTTTCCAGAGTCTTCTCCTCGCGCCCTCCGGATGGCTTTCTGGCGAGTTCTTGGGGGCCTTTGAGGGGGGGGGTTCTTGGGGCTATCTTGGGCTGCCCAAGGGCCCGCCCAGGCCCTCTTGAGCCGCCTCGTACCCCCTCTTGACGCCCTGGGGGTCGTTGGGGACTCGGGGCCCTTTCGGGTCGTCCTCTGGCTAGTGATTTTGGCTTCTGGAGGCACTCCCGTTGGGTGCAAGATGGACTCGCTTCGCCGAAGGTTGCAATGGTTCACATATCCGAAGGCTTCTTTTTCTCTTCGTCCTCTTGGTCTTCCCCCCCATCTCACCCTCCTCGTCCTCGTGCGCGTCCCCGTCGTCGCCTCCGTTCTCATCTTCACCCTCCTCGGCCCTCCTCCGTCCGCCCTGCTGTCTCATCCCTCCCTCAATCCGTCCTCCTCGTCCCCCTCCTCTTCTTCTTCTTCTTCTTCTTCCCCGCCCTCCTCCTCCTCCTCCTCCTCCTCCTCCTCCTCCTCCTCCTCCTCCTCCTCCTCCTCGTCCAGGACCCGAGACGCCGCCCCACCCGGCGCAGCCGCCCGACCCGGGGCGCCGCCGCCGGTGCCGCGACGAGCCGCCGGCACCGCCCTGCACCGCCGCCGCCGACGGCTCCGCGACGGCACCCTCGCCCCGCCACCACGTGGCCTCGTCCCTGGACGCGATGCGGGAGACGTGCGCGCACCTCCGGCGCGCGAGGCGGGCGAGCGTGGCGGGCGGCGGGCAGGGAGGAGCCGCGCGGCGCCGCGGGCAGTGCCGGGCGCCCTCTCCGCGGGCAGAGGGCCCGGCGCCGCCGCCCGTGGCCTCTCCGCCCCAGGGCTGCCGCGGCGGGGCTGCCGCGGCACCCCGGGCCCGCGCCGCGCGCCCAGGGCCCGCCTCCGCTGCCGCGGCGGCCGCTGGCCAGCGCGGGGCCCGCGCTGAAGAGGCGGCGCGCGGGGAGTGCGGGCGGGCGCGCGCCGCCGCGGGGCGGCGGTGCCGCCGCGGCGGCGCGCCGCCGCGGGCCGCCCGCGGGCTGCGAGGCGTCCTCTTTTCCCCGCTGCCCGAGGGACGAAACAGCGGCGCGGCCACGTTTTTTTTTGCTCGGAGTTGCGCCAGGAAGGGGCCTCCAGGGGCAGAGAGTGCCTGATTGCCGAGGATTGAAGCGGAAATGCTGGCCAGCGTGTGGCCCAAGCAGTGTGTTTCTAGCGACCAATGTGGTGCGATGTATGTGGATCCACCCGTGCGGTGTAATACATGTGGGACAATACATATGTATATATATATATATATACATATAAATATATATACATGGTGTAGTGTATGTGGTGCAATTCAGGTTGTGCAAGTTATGTAGCGCAATAGATGTGGTGGGAGCAAAATTTGCTCCTACCACATCTATTGCGCTGTGAGCTATGTGGTACAAGCTACGTGAAGCAATGGATGTGGTAAGAGCTGGTGTGCTCACGTATGTGGCGCGAGTACGTGGTTTCAGCCATAATATGTGTGGTAGGAGTTATCGTACTCATCTATGTGGTGGGAGCTATGTGGTGTAAGCTACGTGATGTAATCTATGCGGTAAGAGCGAACGTACTCATCGAGGGCAGTTGAAATATGGTCAGTATGCTGAAAAGAGCTGTAACATTGCATGCTTACCCCGCAATGGCAAACCAGGGTAATGCTAAGCAAGGCGCAGCAATACGAAGTAAGGCAAAGCAATGCAGCGCAAAGCAATGCAGCGCACAGCAATGCAAATCACGGCCAGGCAATTCAATTCTATTCTATGCTATGCTATGGTTTGCAATACAGAGCAATACAGAGTAACGAAGAGCAGCGCAGAAAAATGCTACGAAAAGCAACGCAACGCGCGGCGACGGCGAAGCAGCGGCGACTGGCGGCGACGAGGCGGCGACTGGGCGGCGACGGCCGGCACGGAGCCGCCAGACCGACACAAGCTCAGGCGACGGGCGGCGACGAGGCCGCGACGGGGCGGCGACGGCAGGCACGAAGCCGCCAGATCGCGACACAGGCCCAGTTCTGTAGACCAGAAGTAAGCACCCCTGATTGCAAACACCGAGGGAAAACTGCATGAACATAAACTTTCGGCGTTCCGCGCGGATCTCTTGGATCGGCGCTGGAGCCCCCTCGGCGCGCCTCCGGCGCCGCCCCTGGCGCGCTCCGCGCGCCAGGGACGGGGGTTAAGCGCAG
>CAUYUJ010012200.1:0-2500 GCA_963575745.1 Prorocentrum cordatum | reverse complement strand
CCCTCACACGTTTCGTGGCCCGTGGTCCAACAGGGAGCTCCACCGAAGTGCCACCGTCCCATGCATCCCCCACACCCATTTCGGCACACCCCTCCCGTTTCGTGGTCCACAGCTGCCCCAGTCCCCACATGCGTCCCCCACCCATTTCGGCACACCCCTCACACGTTTCGTGGCCCACTAGGGAGCTCCACCGAAGGCCCCAGTGCCACCGTCCACATGCGTCCCCCTCACCCATTTCGGCACACCCCTCACGCGTTTCGTGGCCCACTAGGGAGCTCCACCGAAAGCCCCAGTGGCAGGGTCCGCATGCAGTTCCACCCCCTATGCGGGCGCACCCCTCGCACGTTTCGTGGCCCCATAGGGTGCTCTGCCGACGGCCCCAGTGCCACGGTCCACATGCGTCCCCCGCACTCATTTCGGCACACCCCTCACACGTTTCGTGGCCCAATAGGGAGCTCCACCGAAGGCCCCAGTGCCACCGTCCACATGCGTCCCCCACTCCCATTTCGGCACACCCCTCACACGTTTCGTGGCCCTATAGGGTGCTCCACCGAAGGCCCCAGTGCCACCGTCCACATGCGTCCCCCACACCCATTCGCCACACCCCTCACGCGTTTCGTGGCCCACTAGGGAGCTCCACCGAAGGCCCCAGTGCCACGGTCCACATGCGTCCCCCGCACCCATTTTGGTACACCCCTCACACATTTTGTGGCTCCATAGGGCGCTCCTCCGAAGGCCCGAGTGCCACCGTCCACATGCGTCCCCCACACCCATTTCGGCACACCCCTCATACATTTTGTGGCCCCATGGGGAATTCCACCGACGGCCCCAGTGCCACGGTCCACATGCGTCCCCCACACCCATTTCGGCACACCCCTCACACGTTTCGTGGCCCCATCGGGTGCCCCACCGAAGGCCCAAGCGCCACCGTCCACATGCGTACCCCAAACCCATTTCGGCACACCCCTCACACGTCTCGTGGCCCCATAGGGAGCGCCACCGAAGAAGATATTCACAATTGCCGTACGAACAACTGCATATGGTTGGGTCCTTCGCTAGGCTAATTGCTTTCTTTTTCTTCTTCTCGATGCCCGACGGCATTGTGTCTTCTCTATCGGCTTTGCTAGCCTTCTTGTCCTCCTTTTTCTTTTGGTCTTCTTGCCTTTTATTGTAGCTCCGCCAGTGCTCTGTCTGTCTGTCGGTCTATCTGTCTATCTGTCTATCTGTCTGTCTGTCTGTCCGTCTGTCGGTCTGTCTGTCTGTCCTTCTGTCTGTCTGTCTGCCCGTCTGCCTGTCGGTTTTTCTGTCTGTCCGTCTGTCTGTCTGTCTGTTTGTCTGCCTGCCTGCCTGCCTGCCTGCCTGCCGTCCTGCCTGTCTGCCTGTCTGTCTGTCTGTTTGTCTATGCACATACACATAGGTAGACATATATATATATATATATATACATACATATATATATATATGTATATACATATATATGTAGATGTGCACAACTATTTCGGTATGTACGGTTGCACGAAACATGTGCTAAGATGGATGCCGATATGCACACCACACATATTTATGCATATATATATATATATATATGCAACATGGACTGCGCAGAGGGAGAGAGAGACACACACACAACAACAAGAGAAAAGGACAATTATACATAGGATACAATGTTTTGCAATGACTTCTTGGGCGTCTTGGGGCCCTCTGAAGGCTCTCTTGGGCTACGTGGAGGCTCTCTTGGGGCTGCCTTGGGCCGTCTGGGAGCGCCTCGGGGCCTCCTGGGGCCACCTCGACGCGCCTCGGGGGAGGTGGCCGCGCACGCGTGGTGGCCCCTGATCCCGAACGGGTCGGCGGACTCCAGCAGACTCCAGAGGAGCCCACCCTCCAGCTTCACGACCTCGGACGCGTCTTCCGCCGCCCGTCGGCTGCACGCCCGCCCGGCGGCCCCACCCGCGCGGTGCGCGCTGCAGGCCACTGGCCGCGCTGCCCGCACGGCCCACGCCCTCGGCGCGCTGGCCAGGGCCAGCCCCGACGCCGATGCTGCCCCGCACGCGGTGGACCTCCAGGCCGACGTGCCCAGTCGCGAGGAGGCGAAGGCGACGCCCGCCGCCGCGGAGGCGCCGCCCGGCGCGCTGGCCAGGGCCAGCCCCGACGCCGATGCTGCCCCGCACGCGGTGGACCTCGAGGCCGACGTGCCCAGTCGCGAGGAGGCGAAGGCGACGCCCGCCGCCGCGCAGGCGCCGCCAGGCGCGCTGGCCAGGGCCAGCCCCGACGCCGATGCTGCCCCGCACGCGGTGGACCTCGAGGCCGACGTGCCCAGTCGCGAGGAGGCGAAGGCGACGCCCGCCGCCGCGCAGGCGCCGCCAGGCGCGCTGGCCAGGGCCAGCCCCGACGCCGATGCTGCCCCGCACGCGGTGGACCTCGAGGCCGACGTGCCCAGTCGCGAGGAGGCGAAGGCGACGCCCGCCGCCGCGCAGGCGCCGCCAGGCGCGCTGGCCAGGGC
>CAUYUJ010012199.1:0-18345 GCA_963575745.1 Prorocentrum cordatum | reverse complement strand
CTCCTCCTCCTCCCCCTCCTCCTCCCCCTTCTCTTCCTACTGACCCCCCCCCCCAAAAAAAAACATGCCGCCTCACAGGGGCGCCTCTTCTGCCTGCCTCCGCCGGCGCAGGCGCCCTCCGCCTTTTGCTCCCGCCGCCCCCCTCCGCCGCCTCTCGGATGCCTCTCGACAGCGAAGCCCAGACAGGATCGCGTCGTAGAAAAATCAGGACGGCAGGTTTTTGTCTATTTTCGGCCCCTGGGGGCCCTCGCCGGGCCCCGGGACCGTCAAAAAACGACTCGGGAGGACAAGCCGGCCCCGGGGAAAGGGTCGGGATTTCCGGGGACGCCGTCCTGAAAAAAATCAGGACGTCGCATGTCTGGGGTAGCCTCCCTCGGCGGGAGGGTGCCGGAAGGGCGGCGGGAACTTCAAGGCGAGGGCGGCGCCGCCGGCGGAAGCCGGCAGAAGCGGCGTCCCTGAGAGGCGGCGTTTGTCGGGGGGGTCGCCGACTTTTCCCTCCTCCTCCTCCCTCCTCCTCCTCCTCCTCCTTCCCCTCCTCCCCTCCTCCCTCCCTCCTACCTCCTCCTCCTCCTCCTCCTCCTCCTCCTCCTCCTCCTCCTCCTCCTTCCGCCTCCTCCTCCTCCTCCTCCTCCTCTCCTCCTCCCCCCCTCCCCTCCCTCCCCCTCCCCCTCCTCCTCCCCCGTCCCATTTCCCTCCTCATCCTCCTCCTCATTCTCCTCCTCATCTCCTCCTCCTCCTCCCCCTCCTCCTCCTCCTCCTCCTCGCCCCCTCAAAGACGCGTGCAGATGAGGAGGAGGAGGAAGGATGAGGAGGAGAAGGGGGAGGAGGGGGTCGCGGGTCCGGAGGACGCGGAGGCGGCCATCTGCACGCGTCTTGGAGGGGGCGAGCGAGGATCGCGTCGTGGGAAGGGCGGGCTTCTCGACCCGCGCCCCGGGTCATCAGGGGCAACGAGAGCGGGGAGTGGGCAGAGAGAGGATGCATCGACCTCCAATCGCCCATGGAGCGCGGAGAGGGGCCCGATCGCCCCGATTTGCCCAGGAACGTGCGGATTCACGATCGGGGGCTTATTGCCGATGCATCGGCAGTGTACAGTCGGGGCCCTGAAGAAGGAACCCTTTTCGTTGGGGAGGGGCTCCGCGTTCCTTCAGTGTTTCACTTGCCTCAGGCTTTCCTGATGTTTTCGACAGGAAATCGAAGGTTAGCTTATGGAAAAAAAAGGGCCTCGTTCCTCATTTAGGGTTCCTTAGGTCAACGCCCCGACTGTATCGCCGATTGCAGGTCGATGTGCCCCCCAACGCCAGTCCCCCCCCCATACCTTTGCCCCTCAGGTCAGGGCAGGAGATTCTCTAGATCTCTGTGCCGCCCCCCGAGCTTTTGCGGTTGGATGGTCAGCGTTCACTCCCCTGGCAGCGAGCAGTCCCGCGGGCACATCAGCGAGGGCGGCGACGACGAGGGCGGCTACCTCGGGGAGGCATCACCTCCTCCTCCTCCTGCTCCTACTCCTGCTTCTGCTCCTGCTTGCTCCCAAGTGCTGCCACGCCATTTGCTTTCACCACGTCCTGGGGCAATCCTGGGCCCCCTCAGGGGCCATCGTGGGCTTCGCCAGGCCACTTCGGGGCCTCGTGGGCGCCATCTTGAGCCCCCGGGGCAGGTTTCAAGATGGAGCCCGACACCTCCGACTCCTCGTGGTCCTCCTCCTCCTCCTCCTAGCCTGCCCCGAGGCAGAAGAGCTGACCTCCCTGAGCAACGGCCTGCGCGACCTCCTCGACCGACTCGACGTGCGACTGAGGCACGACCGCAGCAGGATCGAGCGGAGCCAGTACGAGCTGCAGCAGGAGAGAGTCCGGTTCTCCAGCAGCCTCCAGCAGCTGCGGCAGCAGCGGGAGGACTTGCAGCAGGAGAAGGACCGGGTGCCGCTGGAGCGGGGCCCAGACATGCGATGCCCCGATGTTTTCTGAGATCCTGGCGCTGCAATGTTTTCACAACGGGCGTTCTCGCTCCATTTCGGGCCCCAGGACCCTCACGGATCGATCCGGCTGGAAAGATGACGCCGAAGGATGGGGTGCGGGGCTCTGGGCGCGACTTCTTGCGAGGGAGCATTTTGTTCGCAACGTCGGATCTCAGGGTGTGTTCAATACTCGCGCGGTCCCCAGGAGTCCCAACCTTCAGGAGGGAAAGAAACACACAGACACAATTCATCGTCGACTCCCAGGAAAATATGGCAAAATATGGGGATTGGGGGGGAAGACAGAAACCCAGAAAATATGGGAAAATATGGGGAATACATTTATTTGTGTGTATTTATTTGTGTGTCCTGGGGCCCCTTTACACCTTCTCCCCAGGGCCGGCTTTTCAGGCTGACTCGTGTTTTGAAGGTCCCGAGGCCCGGGGAGGGCCGACGGGGGCCAGAGCGCTCCTCGTCTTGCTCCTTGTACGACGCGAGCATGGCTGGGGGGGAAGCTGCGTGGCGACTTTGATTTCAAGGAAAGTGCGCATCTGCGCATTGCTGGGAGCCGGACTCGACTTCCAAAACTCGGGAGTGGACAGAACCCCCAACCAGTGACACGTCGATTAGTGAATTGCCCGCTTTCGGTTCTCGAGAGGGCGCCGTGGCCGTTATTTTCCAGGCTTGCGCCCGCCAGGTTTGGGCCTCAGGTCGTTTTCACTAAACCACGTTTTGCTAAAGGGGGGTCTGTCCATCCCCGATCGATCGCCGACAGGGGCCCGATAGCCCCAACCTGCCCAAGAACGTGCAGATTCCTTGTCGGGGGTCTAGCACCGATCTTTCGGCGACGTGTCGACGACTCCAGGTCGATGGGGGGGCCTGTCCATCCCCGAAAAACCGCTGGGGGGGCGTGTCATGGGGGGAGCGCCAAAAAGGGGGGGGGGGGGGGAACGCGGGCGGCCGAGATGAGGCCCTTTGGGGCCCCTGCACGGGCCCTTCCAGCCCAGAAGGGGGGCCTTTAGGGCCCGAAAAGGGCACCTTTCTTCCCCCCCCCCTTTCTTAGCCAGGCCGCCAAGCGATCCCGCTGAGGCGTCAGTCGGAGCCTCCTAGGAGGCTCGGCAAGGCAGAGCCACGACCTCCCTCAGCAGGGTCGCGGAGGTCGTGGTACAGGTCGCCCCCGATAGGGAGCGATCAAAAAGGACAAGACGCTCCAGGGCTGGCCTCGAAGAAGGGGAGAACTTCCTGGGCCTTGAGGGTCCTGAGCCTTGAGGAGAAAGACGAGGCCAGCTGGAGCCAGTGCCAGGACGCAGGTGAGCTCGCCCCTGGTGGCACGCCGCCAGGACGACGAGCTCCTGCTCGCCCCTGGTAGCACGCCGCCAGGACGACGAGCTCCTGCTCGTCCCTGGTGGCACGCCGCCAGGACGACGAGCAGCAGCACAGCAGGGGCTTGGGGGACGGGGAGGCTTGGGGTGGCGCTCGACGGTTTGTTTCACCCGCCTTACCACTTGCGCCTCCCGTGCCCTCCCCGTCCCCTGCGGGAGAACGCCTCGGCCCCCTCCTTGGTCGGCCCCCCGATAGCGCATCTACTCCTTGGTAGCGCAGAACACGAGTATGACCTAAATACGGGGGGCCGCCAAGGAGAGGGACAGATACAGTTCCTCCTCCGCCACCATCCAGACTCATAATCCTCCACCACCACCACATCTAAAACCTGCTCAAATATCTACTCGTCTCCGATGGGAGATCCACGACGTGGTCATATACAGCGCCCCGATCAGTAGACGATGAGTCCCTGGACGAACCTGTAGCCGTCCAGCGCGAGGCCCTGCACCCTGTGGAGCACGAGCCAGAGCCTCCAGATTCAAGTGCGTGTTGATCAGGAGGAGGTGGTCGAGCGAGCCGCCGTCGTAGTCGTGCTGGTCCAGGAACGTGAACTGGATACCCATGGACTCAAGCAACGCCAGAATGTCGGTACGCGGGGACAATGCACGATGAAGTACGTGCTTCTCGCCTATCAATGCAGCAGGAACACCCATAGCACGAGCTGTGGCAATCAAATACAAGGCCCGTGTGAGGATTTCGTTCTCAAGGTAAAGGTGGTGCTGCCTTTTTGCCGTCGCATGCGGGCGCCATTGGTCGTCTCTTCGGAGTTGCTGGCCTTGCTCAAGAAGATCGAGATCACGGGACCACTCAGGGCAGTCAATCTCAATAAATAGGGCAAATACCCCTCCATGCATCATGTCCACGTATAAGGCATCTGAGGTGTCATCCGTGAACTCATCAACGGTGATGCACTGGCATGGAATAAAAAGCACTGAAGTCACCCACGATGTAAAAGTAGTTGTCGTGCCCGTAGTAATATACACTACTTTGGCAGGCTCCCCTTGCTTCCAAAGATGTCGTCGTAGTACTCGTCCCAAAGGAGGCTCCACATCTACCAGCACTGAAGGGGCCTCCAACGGAATATACTCGAATGGACTGAGGCCTTCCCCGCCATGGCATGCAGGGGTCCTGACACGAGTCCGATGATAACCTTGACGGTCCAGAGCTCGCTGATGAACCAGGTCTTCCTGATGTAGTTGTGCAGCTCTTTCTTGATCAAGAGGATCGAGCGCTTCCAACAGCCAATAAAAACAACGGTTGCCTGGGCGGCGCAGATGTCTGATGAGATTGGCACGATCACTGAATCTAGTCGTACAACACCGACAAATATTGTCGAAGGCGAAGCGCTGAGCAAGGTCGAGCGGCTGATGGCGTAGCAAATGAATCCTCCAACTGGCTTTTGTAAAAAGAACAGCCCCACACTGGTAACATATGAATCCTGTAGAAGTTGTCGCCGTCTTGGAATTGTCGAGCACCCGCTGAAGGTGACGAAGTAGTGCAGCCTGACGTAGTCTGTCAATTTCAGCAGCACGAAACCTACGCCAAGCACGACCTATTCGAAGCCGAAAAGAGTGCGGGTCGCTCTGGATGTGCTGAAAGGCTGACTGCAATGTGGTAGGCTCGGTCTGGTTGTCGTATTCATCCAACCACTGGAGGTCGAGCTGCAAGAGGGACGTCCAAGAGCCAGGCAGTCCAGCTACGAAGTCCACCATGGCGAATAAAATCTTGGGAGCATTCACAAACAATGTGCAAAAGTAGATAAGGCGCCGACGCCTAACAACCGTATGCAACGGAGTACGCATAGCTTTAACAAGAACTTCCTCATCGAAGAAGTGACGGAGGCTACCTGCATGGTGCTTGCGAGCTTGTATTACCCGATAGGATGAGATACGCGGTGAATCCAGCATCTTGAAGTCGTTCGCCGTGAAGTTGTTCCAAACTTCAGTCGAGTATAGCAAATGAATGTTGCACATCGAGTCGGTCAAACACGTGTGGCTTATCGCTGTCGTCGACGGAAACTTCTTGATCATACGCTTGATAGGACCGAACGCCTGGGCTTGCTTTGCGATAGCGAACTTAATCTTATGCGAGTTCTTGGCCTGAGCATCGATGGGGGTACCCAGGTACTTGTATGACTCTGTGAGATGCACTTGTAGATTCCAGTATGGTGTCTGAAGTCGTAGCTCTCCTTCTTGGCTAACCAGTCGAAAAAGTTCGGAGTCTCGGCGATGCGGGATGAGCATGACATTGGTCTTGGAACGCTTGTAGTTGACTTGGAAGCCATGGGAAACCATGACGAGGTGGATGTCGTCGAGTAGCTGGCCAGCGATGTCGATGGTGGTGCTGTCGGAATGGTTACAGCCCAAGAAGATCGCATCATCCACGAAAGAGGCGTCCGCAAGCTCGGCCTGCTCAGCAGATCGCGAGAAAATCAATTCATTCTCGGCCATCGTAATCGCTGTAGAGAGGCGCAGGTCTCGCATCTTGTCACGAGCGAGTGCAAGAGGGGCAGCGAATCCAAGGTTGAATATGGCATCAGCGAGCGCCGAACCTGGGCGGCTTCCCCGCCGCGAACGAGCAACTAGATCA
Source organism: Prorocentrum cordatum (assembly GCA_963575745.1). NCBI lineage: Eukaryota > Dinophyceae > Prorocentrales > Prorocentraceae > Prorocentrum > Prorocentrum cordatum. The sequence continues at coordinate 12,428 of CAUYUJ010012199.1, read as the reverse complement.
CCTTCACGAGTACCGAAATGTGTAGCACGGTGAGCTTCGATGAGTAGTGCAATTAGGTGTGGTTCGTGCTCGATCTTGTCAATGGCCGCCGGCTGCGAGAGAACAAAGGTCACCATCGGTAGCATGGCGATGGGAAAGTCGTGGTGTTGCTGGACATAGTCTTCGTCATCATGTAGATGTAAGGCAGGAAGGACCTGATGTCGAACCGTAGAGTAGAAGGCAGAAACCAAATCGAGGAACACAATAATACCGTCCGCACGAAGTCGAGGGAGCCCTGCTATATATGAATGCACCAAGTGAATAAGTTGAGTCGGACCATGCCGTACTTGACCACCACATTGAGTATCATGAAGGAGGTGATGAAGGTAAGTCGCCAGCTGCCTCCTGATGAACTTATGCCAAAGTTTGGAAATAATCGGGTTGAGCAGGATCGACCGAAAGAAGGAAAGATCGTGGTCAGGACCAACACCTTTATGGAGAGGGTGTACGATGCCGTGCTTCCACGCGTAGGGCTCCTGCTGGTGGAGGGCGCACTTTACCAGGATCGGATGGTAGATGCGTGCGAGTGTCCTAGGTGCAGCAAGGAGAAGCTCAGGAAGTATACCATCCCGACCTGGTGCTTTCCGACGCTTGAGAGTAGTAAAAAGCTCTGATACCTGACCAATACTCGGGACAAGGTCTGGCTTCAGCTCGACCTGGGTAGGGTTGTGGTTGAGCTTGGAATTGTAGTAAGTGATGAGCTCCGTGTTCGTCATGAGCTCGGCATCTTCTGTGGTGGCGAAGTGCTCGATGATGATACGGCTTTCGTCCTCGTCCGTCATGGCAGGTCGACCTTCGGAGTCCACCAGCATAAGGTTGCGCTCCTTGCGTCCCTTGCGCCCTCCGTAACGTAGAATGGTCTTCAGCGTGCGCCATTCGGACAGGTGGTCTCCAGCTTCAGCATGCTGACGCATCTGAAGTCCAAGCCGTTCCAAGAAAGCACGACGATCTTCTCTAACACAATCGCGAACTATACGCTTGGTGTTGCTGAGGAAGAGAGAGAGCTCATCTACGAAGTCGGTCGTGGCGAGATCATGGCAAGACATAGCCTCCAAGGCCAGACGTAGGCGTTGGAGCTGGGGTTCCCAGGGGACATCCGTCAATAGCAAGATACCATCGGCCCTATGTGCCAGAAGATCAGTCCAAGGAGGTCGCCGTTCGTTGTGACATGGAAGCCATCGCCTCGCACGAGCAATATACCTGCGAAGCCGAACAAGGTACATCGTAGTGGCCGAGACGTACCCCTTGATAGAAGTGACGCGGTCCATGCCAAAGCACGCTCTGGCTGCATTCAGGACAACGGAGTCAGCTAGTTGCTGATGCAAGTTCACGTCCATGCACCAGGAAGGGATCTCAAGAGCGTCTAAGATCCCAACGTACTTCGCTATCAACTGGGGGTCTTGCATCTTGCCGCGGTCGAGCTTGGCACCAGGGCTATTGGGCTTGGGTTTCATCACCTCCCATGCCAGGTCAAGCACCACGGGATAATGGTCGTCGGCGGCAGCATAGGAGTCGAAAGCATAATCGACAAGGAATCGCGAAGTATGTCCGTGATGATCTCGTGATAGCATAATGTAGTCCAGTCGACGAGGTCCATCCTTACCGACAAAGGTGTGGCCTGCTTCGTGCGGGTTGAAAGTGTTCTCGATATACAGTCCCGTGTCGGTGGCGAACTGCAGGCATGCGCGGGCAGCCTCATCTGCGGCCGTGGGCGCACAGGCAGGGTGCTCATGGCCAACTACGATGTCCTCCAAAATCTCGGAGTAGACGGTGTGGTTGGGGATGTTCGCATTGCAGTCCCCAAGCAAAATGGTCGGAGGCCACTTCTCAGCAAGACCGCTAAGGTCCCGCCACCAGCTAGCAGGTTGAATTTCCCTATGGCCTTTGTAGGGGGCATGTACGACGTAAACCATCTCGTAGATGCAGCAAGTCTCGATCTTTACAACAAGGATGCGAGAACATCGGTGAAGCACACGGATGTCCCCACGTCTGAAGTACTTTGGTCCTCTGGGTCCTGTAGCGTAGGCCTTGGTCATGTTGATGAGAAGGCTGACTCCCAGCTGGTGCTCAGGCTGCCCTCCGCCTACAATAAGAAATCCATCTCTGAGGACTCCATCTTCGACGATCGGTGTCTCCTGACACCCAATTAGATGCGCCCCCATGTCCTGCAGCTGCAGGCGGAGAGCACGTGGACGGAAGGTTCGCGTCTGGCTTGTAGAATGTCGCGGCACAGGTGCCTCCATTGCGATGTTAGCCTTCTGAAGATTGACCGAGATCAGCGACAAAGAAATAGAGTACTTGGCGGTCATACGGGGCTGCGCCGCCAGAGGAGCCGGGTGCAGGCACTTTTGAAGTCGCCATTCAAAATGTAAGCCATGTTGATCTACAAGAGGGTAGGCATGGGCGTCTCGATGGAGGTGGTCGCGGTAGCTGGCCCAATACCATGCCGAAGAGTTCGTAAGCTTCACGATGAGATTCTCAGGAAGCGAGGGCCCACGCTGGTGTCGCATGCTCTTGGCGATAACGTCGCAGCACTCGTTCCATGGGTCTCCTTCGTGACCGTGTGTATGAGCAATAGTGATGTAGCGGTGGGTCTTGAGGAAATCGTAGAGGTGGCAGGCGATCGACACAAAGGGATCCGATGACCCCCACCTCCGTATGACAGCGTCGATAGCAGGAAGGCAATCGCAGATGACCTCCAACTGGATGCCCTCGTCCACCTGCAAGCAGAACAGTAACGCCCATACCAATCCTGCCATCTCGGTGGAGACGCTGGTGATGTAGTCGACACATTCAAAGTTGAACGCGTTCTCGACTAGGCTGGCGAAGAAACCCTCGAAGGAAATCGTCTCGCCGTCGTCAGCCAAAACCACACAGGCAAAGGCTGAAAGATGCCGATCATCAGGCCAGTAGCTGCCGTCAGTGTAGATCACCATCCGCTTGGGGCGTCCACGCAGAGGTGCAACAAGACGCAGGGCTGCTTGAGTGTGCTCGTGAAGAGAGACTGCAGCAAGATCTCGGCGAAGCCGTATGTACCATGGGTTGTACTGGTACTCTAGGCTAAGCGGAACAGGTACTTCAAGTGGACAGTGTAGGAAACCCTGATGTACACTCGTCCAAGTAGGGGCGTCGTCTCGAAGAGAGTCGACTTCACTTAGTGCTTGGCCGCCAGCGGGGTCCTGTCGTCGACCACGTTGCACTGGGCAAGAGGCAGAGGGGCTACTCAGTATGTTCACCACCATGCCCACGGGAGAAGCTAATGGTACAGGGGCCGCACGTTCCAGGGAAGGACTGTGCGCGTCACATTGCGGCCGCAGGGGCCGAAGAGCCTGAGGGACGCTGTCAACTTTGTCAGGGTCCTTGTTGGCTGGGATGCACTCGGGGTAGAAGAGCGAGTCACAACCACTAGGAATGGAGAACGCAGAATCACGCACACGAACTGTTCGAAATTCGATGACTTCAAAAGGGTCCATCATCTCTGGGACAACAGTCAACGTGTCGGAATCGCTGATCGCCACGGGCTCCTCCACACTATGTAAGAAGGGTGCATAGAGAGGCACGCTGCTAGTCGCAGAGGGACCAGGTAGCGCGAATGTAGGGGAACAAGGAGACATCGAGCATGACTGATGTCCGTGTTCAAGTAGTTGGGCGGAGACCAGCATGTCGTCTTTATCCTCCGCACCGTGGTAAAGCTCCTGGTCGGGCTCAGGCGAGCTGGAATCGAGGAGCACTGTGGCTTGTGCACGATTTCCCAAGGTTCGCGTAGGCAAAAGAGGATCCACCTCATCTCCACCATCTCCTCCTCCCCGAAGCCGTAGCACCTCAAGATAACCGTCACGGCAAGGTGAAACTACAGATCCTTCGCAGTCGGCATGCGCCTGTGGATCATGATATGCTCTTATGTGGCTGCAATAGTTCTTGTCCAGGGATGTAGCCAGCATGAACCTGGACGGCGCCTCGGCGCTTTGATCAGTCGTGTCGGGCCCCTCCGTCAGGAGGGGCCCATTCCCCTAAAGCAGTGGGGAGTGAGCCACGCGCTGCGGTACGCCTGGTGCGTGCACTGGAGAAAGGAACCATGCTCGGCGGTGCACGCTGGTATTTCCTCGCAGGGCCAGGAGGCTCGGTGTCGCCGCCTGTGTCTGAGCTAAGCCCTGTTCCTGGAAAGCCTGGAGGATCAACGTCATCTGGTACTGCCTGGTGTTCGTCTGCGAGGTCCGACTCAGAGTCCTCAATCACCATTGTACTGGGGTTCTCGGATCTGGTGGCGGCAGGGGCAAGAGTATGATCAGCATGATGTTCACCCGTATCACCTGGAACTGCACCATGGTCATGGGCATCTTCAGCATCAGCTCCCAGCAGATGCGATCCAGGATGCCTGTCAGGATGGATGATCTGTAGCATGCGCCTTTGAGCTTTCTCCAGCTCCTCGAAAGAGTCACTCGCTAGTTCTCCACCAAGCTCACGACGTATGCGATCATGATTGTCAACTTCAGGCGTTGCGGTACCCTCGACCTCCGTCTGCACATTTTCGAGCAAGGTGAGCTCCTCCACTACGTCGGCCTCGAGCAGGGCTTGTTGGCTAGGGGGCAGGACGAGCTGACTGGGTAGCGGTTCACGCAAACACTCATCTTCTTCGGTATCGTCATGCGTGGGGACCAACACCGTCTTGTCACCAGTCAATTCAGCGAGGCTTGGATTAGGAGGGGAGCTCAGGACGAAATCGTGGAGGGGTATGATACCCTTCTCCTGCCTGCCGATCATGCCAACGATATTGCTGAGGTTGGGTGTTGCTCCGATGGATGCCAGAGAGCTCGTGAGGGTAGGCGCCCAAGTAGCTGTCGATGAGGCTGGGGTCGAAGGCGAGGAAGCCGGTGCCGCAGTCCTTGGCTGCGGTACCGTATAGGTCGAAGTCCGTTGGGCGTGGCCGTCGTCTTCATGTACGGTGCCCTCGTCGAGCGGGGCAGCGGGCATGGTAGAAGATGTAGGGCCATTTGCATTGTTTTCCTCAAGGAAGTCAGAGCTCTTCAGGTCGGCCATGTATGCAGCTCCATCCAGATCATGATATGGGTCCTCAACAGTGTCATCTGCTCCAAGATCCCCAAATTGTTGGAGTTCGGCAAGCTCCGAGTGAATACGAGCATCAAGAGCTTCTGCCATCATGGAAGCCTGACGAGCTGCCTCGGCTCTTTCCTCACGGACATCATGAAGCCCCTTGCGGAGAGCAGCGCGTTCGGAAGCTTGGATGCGTTCACTAGCTTGTAGGTGTTCACGAAGCTGCTGCACTTCAAGTTGCTGACGTCGTAGGAGCTCGGTGTCCTGGTCACGGGCCTCAGCAAACTGCATCCGCATCATCTCGTAGGCTTGTTCCTGCTGGTACCGATGTTGGTGCTCCATAATGATCTTGAGCTGCTGCATCTCTGCATCCTGTGCCTTGAGCGTCTCCCAGTACTCCCTCTGGTTGCGCCTGGTGGACTCGGCCTGCTCCATCATGACATGCGTCTCGGAGACCTCCTGCTGGTAGGTGAAGGTCTTGTCGTGCTCTCTGCGCTGCGCCTCGTAGGCTAGCTTCTCGGCCAATTGTAGCTGGTGACGTTGCTGGTGCTCGAACTGCTTGTAGGACTCCTCCCTGATCTTGTGTTGACGAAGTTCGGCCTGTTGAAATGTGTACTCCTCCACCAACTGGTTACGTTCGGCAATGGTCCGTTCCAGTTCAGCCTGTTGTGCACTGTTGGCTTCATGAGGTCGTAGGTCAGCAACTGCCGAGCTCGCAGGTTGAGCTTGGCCGGCGGGTGGAGCTAAATGGGCGTGGCGATCATCGCGTTCGCGGACTTCCTTCTTGATCTGCTGAATGGCACGGCCCTGCATCGTCATCTGCTCCTCAAGCCATTTTCTCATCATGGTGATCTCACTGGTCTCCGTGATGACCTGGGGCGAACGCGCTGGAGGTGAGGCAACTGGTGTCCTCAAGATCTTCGCGGGTGTCTTCGGCAGCGCAGGCGAGGGCGGAGCTGCAGTAGCAGGCATTCCCATGTTCGTGCGGCTAGAACTCGCGGCCGTGGAAAGCTGGGTCGCCTGAAAGTCCTCGGTGGTAGGAGCATGGGCAACAGGAGGAGGTGAACGCGGCTGGACAGGGGCAGAAGTAGTGATGCCACGTATGTGCCTGCCATCGACCACTGGGGCATTTGGAGAAGAGGATGTCGGCGGTCGGTGGTCACGCTGAAGACCAGGCTGAAGAGGAAGACCAAGTCCTCTGGCCGAGTGCTGAGTAGGCTGTTGTAGTGGCTGAACATCATCACAAGGGGGATGCGGGGCTCGAACAGCTGGGGGGTCGCGCGCAATAGAGATCGAAAGAGCCTTCCTTCGATCATGACCGTACTCGTCGGAGCTGGGAGATTCGGGCGGCAGGTTGCGCGCCTCTGTGAGGAGGTCGGTCCAGTACCTCACGTTCGCCTCCTGTAACAGGATCTCTATCTCAAGGTCCCGCTGTTGGCGTCGTACTGCCTCCATCTTCCCGTTGGCCTTGCTGATCCCGTCGAGCGCTTCCTTCTCACGGACCGACTGCGGCTTCGCAGACCAGGCCATGAACTTGAGAACGGCCAGCTCCTTCTCCTGGTGCGACGCGTCTAGCTGGGATACTCGTGCTCGTGCGATAAACTCTGCAAGCACCTTCATCTTGGAAGCCACGTCCTCGCGGTAGCGCGCGAGACCTTCCCGAGCTGAGGGGGGGCCTCGGTAGTAGGGCGATGCCAAAGCATATGCCGTCGTGCACATGGTGGCCGAAGCGATGATCTCCTTGGCCTCCGCACGAAAGTCAGGGACCGCGTCCTCTGCACGACGTCGCCCTTGATCACGATGCCCTCCCTGATCACGAGCCTGCCCTCCCTGATCACGACCTCCCTGGTCACGACCTCCCTGATCACGAGCATGCCCTCGTTGCTCACGCGCATGCCCTCCCTGGTCACGCCCTCCCTGATCACGAGCATGCCCTCCATGGTCACGAGCGTGCCCCCCTCCTCGAGACCCAGCACCACGTTGAGCCATCGCGAGCAGCTCTGAGATGGCTTCTAAAGGTGGTGAGCCCGCACTGTGATGGAGGTCCAGAATGCTGCGCGCCTTGAGGACGCGGAGCAGGGTCCTCGCCGCCCCTCGCTGGCGCCTCAAGCGCCGGTGCCAAGCTGGGGACCGAACCCGCTTGGCCGTGCTCGCCCCTGGTGGCACGCCGCCAGGACGACGAGCAGCGGTCCAGGGTCAGCCGCCCAGCGGCCGCGGGCGATGGCCCCGCTCGCCCGAGCCCGCGCGCGCGATGCCCCCTCTGGGCGGGCGCGGCTCGGGCCCAGGCTTTCCCCCCCCCCCCACCCCTCCTCCTCCTCCTCCTCCTCCTCCTCCTTCTTCTCCTCCTCCCCCTCCTCCCCCTCCTCCTCCTCCTCCTCCTCCTCCTCCTCCTCCTCCTTCGCCCCCCCGTGAATTCGCGCCCACGCCCACGCCGCCCTCGCAGGACCGGGTGCAGCTGGAGCGGGACCGGGCGCAGCAGGAGCGGGACCGGGCGCAGCAGGAAGCCGAGAGGACCTCGCGGGCGCGCGAGCTGCTGGAGCAGGAGCGCGAGGGTTTGCGCACGGCGGTGCAGGACAGGGGGGGGGCATCGGGGGGAGGAGGAGTGGATGAGGAGCAGGAGGAGGAGGGAGGAGACAGGAGGGAGGGAGGGAGGGACGTGGAAGGGAGGGAGGAGGCTGGAGGGAGGGTGAGGGGAGGGAGTCGTGGGAGGGAAGAAGAAGATTAAGGGGGGATGAGGGAGGTGAGGAGAGGAGGTGAGGAGGAGGGAGGAGGATGAGAGAGGGGGGAGGGATGGGGAGGGGGGAGGAGGATGAGGAGTAGGAGGAGGGAGGAAGGGAGGGAAGGGAGGAAGGGAGAGGGAGGGGAGGAGGGATGAGGGAGGAGGGGAGAGGAGGAGGGAGGCGAGAGGAGGGAGGAGTGGTAGGGGAGGATGGAGGAAGAATACTAATAATATAGGAAAAATTACACCTAATGAAGCATAATACAGAAATAAATAAGACGAAATAATAATAATAAGAAATACACTACGAAGAAGAAGATTAAGAAGAAGAGAAGAAGAAGAAAGAGGAGGAGGAGGAGGAGGAATGAGGGAGGAGGGAGGGGGAGGACAGGAGAGGGAGATGGAGGAGGGAGGAGGGAGGAGGAGGAGGAGGAAGAGGAGGAGGAAGAGGAGGAGGAGGGAGGAGGGAGGAGGGAGGAGGGAGGAGGGAGGAGGGCGGAGGGCGGAGGGAGGAGGAGGAGGAGGAGGAGGAGCAGCGGAGGAGGCGGAGGAGGAGGAGGAGGACCACTGTAAACCCAAGGGCCATCAACGATGTTGGAATACACGCTCCCTCCAAGCTCCCTCTTCATAGGCCCCTACAACGGTTAATTTCCATTCAGGGGTCTGCCTCGTTGGAAGAAAACCGTTTGAAGACCCAGAAGCATGCCAAAACATTGTTCTCGGAATTCCAACGCCACGGATCAACATGACTTGTGCGTCTTGACGATCTTGGATCGCGCCAGAACGCACTTCTTGAGATTTCGACACCGCGAATCATCGTAACTGTTGCACCCGCAAGATCTTGAGTCCTTCCAAAACACCATTTCTGGTACGTTGATCGTGGGAACGCGTGAAACTCTTGCAGATTGTATGAAAGAATGTGCGCGGCGCTAAGGCGAGAGCCACATATTCAAAACGGGTTATCCTCAATCCGTGGAGCTCTTGCAGATTGTATGAACGAATGTGCGCGGCGCTAAGGCGAGAGCCACATTTTGAAAACGGGTGATCCTCAATCCGTGAAGCTCTTGCAAATGTTTAGAACGAATGCGCGCGGCGCTAAGGCGAGAGCCACATTTTGAAAACGGGTGATCCTCAATCCGTGAAGCTCTTGCAATGTTTTAGAACGAATGCGCGCGGCGCTGAGGCGAGAGCCACATTTTGAAAACCACCCGCCCTCCATTTGTGAAACTGTTGCCAACTTTTCTTGCGTCAGAGTCATAGATATGAGGAAGTCTGAGGCGAAACGCCCGGCCCGCCCTAAAAACTGGCTTCAGGGTGCGACAGGGAGAACTTATTTACAAGGAAAAAGAATGGGGGAGGAGGAGGAGGAGGAGGAGGAGGAGGAGGAGGAGGGGGGTCTGGGTATAGCTGGTGCTCTCCCAGGACATCGCCCGCGAGCAGGAGCGCAGGAGGCTCACCGAGGCTGCGGCGGCGCCGCCGCCGCCGCCGGCGCCGCCGGAAGCCGTTCCGAAAGCCCCGCCGCCGGCGCCGACGGAGCCCATGCCGAGAGCGGGCGGGCGCCGGGGCCGCCCGGGCCTTCGTCGGTCCTCGGCGGTGCTGGGAGGCTTTGAGGTTTGGAAGTTTTCGAGGCTCGAGGTGGTCGCGAGCGTTTTCGAGGCTCGGGGTGTTCGGGGTTCGAGGTCTTCGAGCGTGTGTTCGTCGGTCCTCGGCGGCAGTCCAGCCTCGGGCGGCTCTCCAGCAGCTGCGCCGCTCCGAGGGCTTGCCAGGGGTGTCCGGGTCGTCCCGGACGGCTGCCGTAGAGCGGAGGTATGGTCCGAAAACGCAGACACGACGGGCCAAAATGTCCACTACCCTACCCAGCTCTAGGAGAGGAAGGAGGATCGAGGAGGAGGCGGAGGAGGAGGAGGAGGAGGAGGAGGAGGAGGAGGCGGAGAAGGAGGAGGAGGAGAGGAGAGGAGCTCCGCATTCTCTCTTCTCCCCGTCACCCTGCTCTAGCGGTGGTGGTGGTGGTGGTGGTGGTGGTGGTGGTGGTGGTGGTGGTGGTGGTGGTGGTGGTGGTGGTGGTGGTGGTGGTGGTGGTGGTGGTGGTGGTGGTGGTGGTGGTGGTGGTGGTGGTGGTGGTGGTGGTGGTGGTGGTAGTGGTGGGAGGCTGGCCCATGAAGGCACGCAGGCGTCCTGGAAAGAGGGACGACTGGAGGTTGCCGGCCGCGTTCTCGGCCTATGGGGCCCTCGCGGGGCCCCGGGAGGGTCAGAGAGCGACTCGCGAGGAGCAACAGGGCCCAGGGGGGGGGGGGGGGGGCCCTCCTCCTCCTCCTACACCTCCTCCTCCGCCTCTCCTTCATTCCTCCTCCCTCTCCTCCTCCTCTCCCCCTCCCTCACCCTCAAGCTTTCCGCACCTTCGCGGCGCGCAAGGTTCCAAGCCGCAGCAGGCCGCGCCGCGGCCCCCACTGCGGCTTCGCCGATGCTCGCAGCAGCTGTTTTCGGCGGCGGCGGCGCCGGCCGTGGCGCAGGCACCCGCCGCGCGGAAGGTGCGGAAGGGGAGGGCGAGCCGCGCGGCAGGTGGCCGCGCCGCGGGCGGAACGAAGCCCGCCGCCGAATCCGCTGCTGCGAACCTCGGCGGAAGCCGCACTGGCGGCCGCGGCGGCGGCCGCCGCGGCGTGGAACCTGCCGCGCGGAGGGTGCGGAAGATGGAGGGAGAGGGCTTGCCGGGCCTCGGGGCCGTCAGAAAACGGCTCAGGCTGACAAGCTGGCCCCGGGGAAAGGGTCCGGATTTCCGGAGTGCCGTAGGAGGAGAAGGAGGAGGAGGAGGAGGAGGAGGAGGAGGAGGAGGAGGAGGGGGAGGGGGGAGGAGGAGGAGGAGGGGAGGAGGAGGAGGAGGAGGAGGAGGAGGAGGAGGAGGAGGGAGGAGGAGGAAGGAGGAGGAGGAGGAGGAGGAGGAGGATGGAGAGGGGGGAGGGGAGGAGGAGGAAGCATCCGGGCGTCGCGCGTCAGGGATCCCCTCGTCGACCCCGAGACCTTGGCGCGGCTCCCTTTTTGCGGGCCGCGCGAGCCCTCGGCCCCCTCTCTCCGGCGCCGGGAGCCTCGCAGGTCGAGCCGGCTCCAAGACTGTCGCGGGGAGATGGGGTCCGGGGCTCCGGTCGTGATTTTTCACGGTGCTTCATAGGGGAACAAAACCCAGAGATCCAACGTACTGAAAAAATCAAGACGGAGGTTTTTCTGATTTTTCGGCCTCGAGGGGCCCTCGCCGGGCCCTGGGACCGTCAAAAAACGACTCAGGCTGAGAAACCGATCCCGGGGAATGGGTTGAGACTTCTGGGGACCCCGTATTGAAAAAATCACGACATCGGATCCCTGGGAAAGTGGCATTAAACATAAAAACTCGGAGGTCCGCGCGGATCTCTCGGATCGGCGCTGGACCCCCCCTCCCCGGCGCGAGGAGCGCACCAGGGGCGGCGCCGGAGGCGCCGCCGGGGGGCCCCAGCGCCGATCCGAGAAATCCGCGCGGACCTCCGAGTTTTTATGTTTATGTCACTTTTTGTCCCCCTACTTCAGTTTTTCGAGGCGTCGGATCTCAGGGAATTTTTTGGGTGGTCCCCTCGGTGCACCAGCAAAGGTGAACGGGTGTTACCTCAGTGGCATGTGGCCCTCCCCGTATCGGGGGAGCGGCTGCAGCGGAAGCCCATGCCAAGAGACGCCTTGCTCTTCTCCAGGGTGCCCTGGGTTTCTTGGGTTTCGATGGTTCTAGGATGGACAGCGTGACGTCCACACCCCAAAGATCAGTGGACGTCCTGGGGTCTCAGGGTTGGGTTTCTTGTGAAAAGTTTCTTGTGGTCGAGCTCCTCCTGTATGGGAGGGATAGGAGGAGGGGGAATGAGGAGGAGGAGGAGGGGGGGCGAGGTGCGGGAAGAGGAGGAGGATGGGGGAGAGGAGGAGGGGGGGTGGGGCAGAGACCACGGCAACGATCCTCGGACTACACTGTTTTTTTTGGAATCCTAAGCTGAGGAGGAGGAGGAGGAGGAGGAAGAGAAGCAGTATGAGGAAGAGGAGAACAAAGGAGGAATGAACACAAAGAAGGAGGAGGAGGAGGAGGGAGGAGGTAGGAGGAGGAGGAGGAGGAGTAGGAGGAGGAGGAGGAGGAGAGGAGGAGGAGGAGTAGATGAAGGAGGAACAGGAAACATGTGAGTTTGGAGGAGGGAAGAGAGGAAGATGTGAGGATGAGGAGGAGGAGGAGGAGGAGGGGAGGAGGAGAAGGAGTGTTACTACGTAGTTACGGATATTGCGACCGTGTCGGTTACTAAGAGAGACACTAAACAGCAAACGAATTTTGAGCGGGCTTACCCGCCGCGGCACGCCTGGTTCGCTCAGCTTGGCTATCCTGCTTGAGCCATCACTCCCTGCTGAGCTTTATCCAAGCAGTCTTGACGACTACGCTTGGGGTCACACTCCTTGGACAACTTAGCGAAGACATGGCGGGGCCGATGTTCCACCACCATTACGATAGGTAGGAGAGGAAGGAGGAGGAGGACGAGGAAGATGTGGAGGAGGAAGATGTGGAGGAGGAGGAGGAAGATGTGGAGGAGGAGGAGGATAAAGGAGGAAGATGTGGAAGAGGAGGAGG
>CAUYUJ010012198.1:0-18346 GCA_963575745.1 Prorocentrum cordatum | reverse complement strand
TCCTCCCTCTCCTCCTCCTCCTCCTCCTCCTCCTCCTCCTCCTCGTCCTCCTCCTCTTCCTCCTCCTCCTCTTCGTCCTCCCCGTCTTCCTTCTCCTCCTTGCCTCTCCCCGGGGCCACTTTTTAGGGAGGGCCGGGCGTTTCGCCTGAGACTTCCTCACCATTTGCGACCTGGCAACAGTTCCACAGATGGAGGGCGCGTCGCTTTCAAAATGTGGCTCTCGCCTCAGCGCGGCGCACATTCGTTTTCAACAATTGCAGGGGCTTTGTGTATTGAGGGCGAGTGGTTTTATACATGTGGCTCTCGCCTTAGCGCGGTGTACATTCGTTTTACGCATTTGCAAGGGTTTCACGGATTGAGGGTTGTTCTTTTCAAACTGTGGGTCTCGCCTTAGCGCCATGCGCATTCGTTCGAAACATGTTCAAGAGTTTCACGTATACGTGCCAAACCTGGCGTTTTGGAAAGATCCAGGGTTATGCGGGTGCAGCAGTTACATGGGTTATTTGTGTTGAAGTCCTAGGAATGCTGTTCGGGCGTGATTCAGGCTCGTCAAGACGTAACAGTCAGGTTGATCCGTGGCGTTGGAATCCCGAGACCAATTTTTTGGCATGCTTCAGAGTCTTCAAACGGGTGTCTTCCAACGAGGCAGTTCCATCAATGGAAATGAATCGTTGTAAGGGCCTCTGAAGAGGGAGCTTTGGGGGAGGGTTTCTCCAACATCGTTGATGGCTCTTGGGTTTACACTGGTCCTCCTCCTCCTCCTCCTCCTCTTCCTCGTTCTCCTCCTCCTCGTCTCCTCCTCCTCCTCCTCCTCTTCTTCGTTCTCCTCTTCCGCCTCGTCTCCTCCTCCTCCTCCCTCCTCTCTTTTCCTCCCTCCTCGTCGTCGTCGTCCTCCTCCTCCTCCTCGTCCTCCTCCTCCTCCTCCTCCCTCTCCCCCTCCTCCTCCTCCTCAAGGCATCTGGGTCAGGAGCGCCCAGGCAGGTGCCAAGGGCGACAGGCGCCCGCTCCCCCACCCACTGCATGCCTTTGTCTAGAGACATCTCCTATACATCTTACATATCGCACCATGGCTTGTAGATGTTGCGGTGCGGGCTGTTTGCTCGCCCTCGCCTGCGTGATGGCTGGACGGCTTATGCGTGTGCTCCCGTACAACCACTTCACGCGTTGAGTGGAGAGATACTTACTTCGATTGCACAAGCATGCAGGGCATATGGCTTCGTGTGCCTCAGCGGCACCAGTGCGAAGGGCTACGGTCGTGAACGGGCCTGGGAGGCTCGCTGGCGGACGGCTGGTGATCACAACTGGTGCTTGGAGAGCGGGTGGGCTCGCGGGCCCGTCGCCAACAAGAACGCTGGTTGCGCCAGCCCCCTCGGGGCAAATATCAAGCGCTCATCTGTCACGCACACTTGGACACCCGCGGCTTCTCTTGCAGGCCGCGACATCGCTCTGCGAACTCGCTGATCGTCCTGCGACATCGGCATCTGCTCCGCCTACTTCCCGCCGCCGCCGATGAAGGGTAGCGCCGACGTCTACCGCCGCACCTGCGAAGTGCTTGTCGGTTGGATGCAATCCCTACCGTACCTCATTACCAAGCGCGTGCTGCCGATATTCTGCGTCGACCTCAACTCAGGCATCGGCTGCCAGCAGCTCGACGGCGACACTTCCTGGCGTGCCACGGACGCGGAGGTTCACGTGAGGGCCTCCCAGGACCAGCAGCGCTACGCGGCGCACTGCATCGTGCCCTCCATGGAGGAGCTTGGCATGGTGGCGGTCAACATTTATATCGGCCACGGCCCTACTTTCTTCTGCGCAAAGGGCGCCACGCATATCGATTTTGCGATCATGCCGAAGACGTTGCTTGGTGATGTTGCTGCAGCTGGGCCCTTGAGGCAGTTGGGCCGCCAGCTACAGGTCATCGCGACGTTACAGACTCGAGACCATGTGCCCGTGCGCGTTTGCTTTGACTATTCTATCTCGTACACTACCGACGCCCACCTCCAATGCGATATGACGGCCCAACCGCGATTGGGCTACGCACCGCGGCGTAGTCATTGGAACAAAGAGGCCCTCATGCAATCATTGCGCAGTGGATTGGGGCGGGCGGACTTTCTCTTGGAATTGGAACATTATACGAGTGATCACACAGCCGAATGGGAGCGGATACAGGCTGGCGAACAGACTCCCAAGGCAGAGTGGGGTTTCTTCATGAATTCGTTGTTAACCATAGGCGGCCGACATTTTGCGAGACCGCCAGGCTATAGACCTGGATACCGCACACTGGCGGAGACAACCAAACCAGTGCTGGACTACCAACGGGCGCTTCGACTGCGATTGGCCGCCTTCCCCACGGACGGCGACGATGACTCTCTCCCGACACAGGTCTACGCAGAGCTGATGGCAGTGTAATGGTAACTATGCTGTCGCACCAAGTGGGTTTGTTCAGCTAGACGACAGTGCTGGAAGCAATGGCGCGCCGACGCGGTTGATGAGCTCAACGGGGCCCGTCGCCAAGGGCGCCGTGCCGAGGTGGCGCGGATTTCGCGCTTGCTGGCCCGCACTGGAGCGGGCCTTAGGGAGCGCGTCTACAGAAGCGCACCCGTGGCGCTCCCTGCTGGAGGAGAGCTCGCCGAGCGCTGGGCTCTACCTGCTGAACAGGGGGGCATAGCAGCCGCCGTCAACGACTGGGTCGCAGAGGCCGATCGCTACACATATGACGACATCACAGGGCACGAGGCGCAGCAGTTTCTCGCGCCGTGGACAGAGGAGGGGCTCGTTTGGGCAACGCATCGCTTGCAAGAGTTGCGCAGATGGATCTGTTGAGCACCTAAGCGACGTGCGTGCCCTCTGTGGTCGGCGCCCTTGGAGCTGTGGTGGATGGTGCTGCATCCCTATCGCATAGTCTCACGACGGTATCATGGCGTTGGCTACGCGACCCCCGAGATATAGCAGGAGTTCACCCGCGGGGTCCTTGTGATTTCCATGCGCCGGCTGAGGCGATCTGGACAGGTCCCGCTAGTCTGGCACCTGAGCGAGGGAATGGCGCTCTCCTGGAAGCGAGCCATCCACCTCCTGGACCTGCTCGGCAAGGCACTCATGGCCGTGGCGATCAACCCCACCGAGCTTTGGGCCGAGCCGCTTTGCTCGCGGATGCATTCCCGGTCGGCGCCGAGAGACGGCACTTCTCGGCCGGCAGCTTTGCGCGCGGAGGCTTCGACAGTTGGGTGTCAACCACGTGGCGGATTTGAAAGATATCATTAACGCTTTCGCCCCGACTGATGGGAACAGTGTAGCAACGGCGAACGAGAGCATCATGAAGACGGACCATGTGATGCATAGGAGACAAAGGTTTCGTTTTGCTGCAGTTATGATTGGAGGTGTCTGCGTTCGCCCCAGCGTCGGCGCGCTCGTCTGCGACCCCTGGGCGGTGGAGGTCCTCGTCAGGGACGTCAGCGCGGTTTTCGAGACGTTTCGAGACCAGTTCGCCAAGTTCGGACCCGAGTCGGCCATTTGGTGCGATATCACTTTGCGCTACGACGGGGAGGAGATTGCTTTCGATCAGGCGTTTAACTCATGCGTAGACGACGCCGTCCGGAAGATTATTGTGGCGGGCCAGACATCGATTCTGGAGCTATCGCGGTGTCGAGGGCATGCGACCTCCTGCTATCGGCTGAGCTGAAGCACCACGGCTGCGCCCAGAACTTGGCCGAGAACATCAGCCCCCTGTCCTTTGTGGCCGACGGACTTCATGCGCGTCGGAAAGAGGTGATCGAAGCTCTCTCTGGGGCCCCAGCAGACGCCACTCGCCACCTCGGGGGCCAGGTCATGGGCAGCTGTTCCTTCCGGGCCGAGCTGGCCTCCAGATTGGCCTCGATCTCCTCGGGCTTCTTTTCCATGGGTAAGCATTCGTACTCGAATCGCATCGCCTACGCTGAGGGGCGTGCTGTTTTCTTGCTCGGGTCACGGGCCCCGCTCGCTCGGCGTGCGAGGCGTTTCTCCCGACCTTGAGCCAGCTCCACACGCTCGCGCCCAGGGTTGTTTTCTTCGGGCGCGTGGCTATGAGGGGGGTGGCCGCGTCTTGGGAGGGGGGCCATGCTCGCTCCATCTCTTCGGAAGCCGTCCTGAGGTACTGGAAGGTCCCCCCGCTGCAGGTTGGGTTCCGAGTGCGACGCTTGCGGTGGCGCCAGAAGTAGGCCGCCAACCCCGAGAGGCACGTGGGCGAGTGGGCCCCCCCCTTCGGGGATATGAAAGCCGAGAGATTGCGAGGGCCCCGTGCCGTGACCTCCGAGGGCGTCCTCGCGCCGGCGGCGAACCTTTGGGCTATTCAGTGCGTCAGGGATTCCGAGGCTCTTCGGAGGACGTCTTCGGACATCGCGGAGGACATGAGCTCCTGGTCTGGAGCCCCACTGGAGTTTCTCGAGGAGGGGGATATGAGGGACTGGCTCCTGGAGTTGGACCCCTCGGTTGTCCGGGCGGCTTGGCATTCGGTTTGAATTCCTCCTCTAGGTGTGTCCCAGCAGGCCCCGCCCGCTCTGCCCGAGGCGCCCGCGGGACACGCTGAAGGCTATGTTTGCACGAGTCGCGACTGCGCGAAATGGTTCTTGTCGCAAAGGCAGTGGCTGATGCATGTTCGTGCGCTCGCGGCCTCAAGACTCTCCTTGCAGCGGCTGCTCAGGGGGCTTCGTGCTTCGTCTGCTGCAGCAGGTTTCAGGGCCGCAGCTCTGCTGGCAACCGCGTTGTGGAATCGTTCGCTCGGGGCTTTTGCGCGCGGCAGCTCAGCGCGACCCTCGATCTCGACGCCCCCGAAGGCCCCTTCGACTGTCGCTTGTGTGAGACTCGACTGCGCCCCCAGATTCGTGCGCGCGTCCATTTCGAAGACCTGCCCCTCGCGCTGGGCGGCAGCGATGGATGGGGCCCACTTGGGCGGTCGGCAAGCGCGAGGTGACGGGGGGCAGCGACGACGCGAATGGCGTCAATCAGGCTCGTCTGCTGCAGGCCCTTGGCCAGGGGGCCAAGGGCGACCGGGAGGTCGGCAGGGGCGGCGCGTTGGCGGCCTTGCTGGCGGTGCTCGCCAGACTCGCATTCACCAGCGCGCACAAGCTGGCCGAGGTGACTGGCGCTTCCCGCACGTGCCACACGGTGGGCGCCGAGGTGCCGTTCGCGAAGGTGCTGCAGGAGATGGGGGCGCAACTGCGCGGAGAACTGCGAGGCCGATGGCAAGGGCCACGAACGCGGGCCTCCTTGGCCGCACGTATTCAGATCATTCATGAAGTGGGCTTGCACGGAGGGCGCGGGCACTGCCTCTCAGGAGGCCAAGAGTGTGTTCCAGGACTTCTGGAAGAAGGTGATTGTCTTTCCGGCGGCGCTGGGCATCGTGGCCGTCCATTGCAGGCACTTCAGGATCAAAGCATGCTGGTTCGACAAGAAGACCAGCAAGCCCGACCGCCTCAAGCTGCAGATCATGTTGGAAGTTCAGCAGCAGGCCAACAAGTGGGACGAGTGTCAGATCGCGTTCGTGGAGGCCGCGCAGAGGACTGTGGAGGCGGCGGGCGACGCCCAGGGGGCCAGCATGGTGTGCATTGCCTGCCAGGGTCCCCGCAGCGCGGCGGGCTGGAGAGGGAGGCGGCGAAGCTCCTCGGGAAACTCGGCCTCAAGGACAAATCCGCGGAGGGGGATCCCAGGGACGAGGGGGATCTTTGAGCACTGGAGGCTGTAGGGCTCGCCTGATTGTAATCAACGGCTCTCACAGTGCCGCCGAGCTTTTCCTCCAGGTCCACCTACAGGATGATCCCCATTTCGCCCTCCAGGCTCGTGCCCCCGCTCCAATCCTCACGTATGCCTCAAGGGCCCTGGAGGTCGGGGTTTTCTGCCGTACAGCCCCCATTCAGGCCGCCATCAGCGCGGGGATTTTTCGGGCGCTTTCCGAGGCCCCTCGTCAGCTGCGTCTGGCCGAGAGGTCTCTGGGGGAGGGCCGTGTCGCGGGGTCCTCGCGACCCTCGGAGGTCTGGACGTGCCTTCGATTCTGCACAGCGTGGGAGTGCATAGGCGAGCCCCCGAGGTGTCCCCAAACCAGGGGCCACTTCTTTTGCCAGTGGTATTCCTCTGCAGAGCTCCCAAAAGACCATCGAGCCCCCCAAGCGGTTCTCGAATGCCCGATCAGTTTTTTGTCTTCCTGAGGCCTGCAGGGTGGTGTACTCTCGGATTCATCGCACCATCGGATCATTGGCGCTGCTCTGCTCTGCTCTGCTCTGCTCCTCCTCCTCCTGCTTGTCCTCCTCCTCCTCCTCCTCCTCTTCCTCCTCCTCCTCGTTCTCCTCCTCTTCCCCCTCCCCCTTCTCCTCCCCCTGCTCCTCCTCCTCCTTCTCCTCCTCCTCCTCCTGCCTCCTCCTTCCGTTCTTCTCCTCCTCCTCCTCCTCCTCCTCCTCCTCCTCCTCCTCTTCGTTCTCCTCCTCGTCCTCCTCCTTGTCCTCTTCCTCCTCCTCCTCCTCCTCCTCCTCCTCCTCCTCCTCCTGCCTCGCCGGGCCCCTGCCGCGGGCCTGCCCGCCGCCGAGGCGTGGCAGACTATGGCGGACGAGTGGAAGGAGACGTGGGCGAAACGCGTGGCGGACCTGCAGGAGGCGAACAACTACAACGCGACCGAGGCTCGAGTAAGCAATAGCTTCGTGAGCATGCAGCTTCGGAGGTCGCGCGGATTTCTTGGATCTGCGCCTGATGCCCCAGGCGGCGCCTCCAGTGCCGCCCCTGGCGCGCTCCGCGCGCCAGGGAGGGGGGCCCAGCGTAGGTCCAACAAGTCCGCGTGGAACTCCGACAGCTTATCTTTATGCCGCTCTTTGTTCTCCTAGAGGTGGCCGAGGAGCGGCGCAAGAGGAGGATGGAGCAGAGGAAATTGAAGAAGGCGACCCACAAGAAGCACGTTCGCTATCTGCCGCCGGACGAGGCCGCGAAGGTGAAGGCCCGCGAGGAGCAGTGGGAGGCCAGCGTGGCGAAGCAGAAGGCCGAGGACATGGAGAAGGCGGAGTCTCGCAAGGAGGCGTTCCGGCGCCAGGTCGAGGAGGCCCAGAAGATCATCGAGAACAAGAGGAAGGAGAAGCAGCAGCGCGCGGCGGAGGCCGACGAGGCCGCCGACGACGAGCTGTCTGCGGCGTAGGCCCCCGCCCCCCCCCCTCCCTCCTCGGGGAACCGCTTCCCCCCCCTCTCCAGAGGGCCCCCCCTCCTCCTCCTCCTCCTCCTCCTCCTCCTCCTCCTCCTCCTCCTCCTCCTCCTCCTCCTCCTCCTCCTCCTCCTCCTCCTCCTCCTCCCCGAGGCCCCCCCGGAGTCCCCGAAACTGCCTGAGAGGCCCCAGAAGAGCAACCCAAACCGCCCGCACACCCTGATGCCCGATCTTCGAAGCCCCATGCACCCAGACATGGTCGCGTCGTTAAGAAAAAGCACGACTGAAGGTTATTGGCAATTTTCTGCCTACGAGGGCCCTAGCCAGGCCCCGGAACGTCAGCGAAACGACTCGGGAGGAGAATCCGATCCCAGGGGGGGAAAGGGTCGGGGTTTCCGGGGACCGCGTATCGAAAACATCAGGACGTCGCGTGTCCGAGTTCCGCCCTGCTCCCTCTTCCGCTTTCCGTGAGAGGAGGAGGAGGAGGAGGAGGAGGAGGAGGAGGAGGAGGAGGAGGAGGAGGAGGAGGAGGAGGAGGAGGAGGAGGAGGAGGAGGAGGAGGAGGAGGAGGAGGAGGAGGAGGAGGAGGAGGAGGAGGAGGAGGAGGAGGAGGAGGAGGAGGAGGAGGAGGCAGGAGGAGGAGAGGAGGAGGAGGAGGGAGGGAAGATGAGGAGGAGGAGGAGGAGGGAGAAGGAGGAGGAGGAGGAGGTGGGCGGGGGAGAAGAAGAGGGGGAGGGAGGAGGAGGGAGGAGCAGGAGGAGGAGGGAGAGGAGGAGGAGGAGGAGGAGGAGGGAGGAGGAGGAGGAGGCGGAGGAGGAGGAGGCTTTGAGGCTGCTCGGATCCTCCCCCGTCGCGGCTTCCCGCAGGCGCCGCGCCGCGAAGGACCGACCCGTACACGCGCTCGTGCCGGCGCTTCTGACACACCGCCCCTCCGCCGGCGCGGGCGCGCCGACCATGCGGGCTTTCCCCCCCCCCCCCCCCCTCCTCTCCCCGGAAAAATGAAAAAAACGGCGGCGCAGACGTGAGCCTGCGGAGGCCCGCGCGGATCTCTTAGGTTGGCGCTGCGGCGCCAGGCTTCCCGCCCCATTTGATGGGCCGATTTCCCACCACCGCTACCATAGGTAGGATTGGGGGGAGAGAGGAAAAGGCGACGGAGGAGGGGGAGGAGGTGGAGAAGAAGGAGGGCTTGCCCATCCTCCCTTTTCCCCCGTCCTACTTATTGTCGTGGTGAAACGAATGACCATGACCCCGGGCGGCGGCCGCGGCGCCGCCCCCAGCGTGCCCCACGCGCCTAGGTAGTTGTGTGTGTGTGTGTGTGTGTGTGTGTGTGT
The DNA here is from genome assembly GCA_963575745.1 of Prorocentrum cordatum. Taxonomy (NCBI): domain Eukaryota; class Dinophyceae; order Prorocentrales; family Prorocentraceae; genus Prorocentrum; species Prorocentrum cordatum. The sequence continues at coordinate 9,868 of CAUYUJ010012198.1, read as the reverse complement.
GTGTGTGTGTGTGTGTGTGTGCGTGTGCGTGTGCGTGTGCGTGTGCGTATGTGTGTGGGTGTGTGTGTGGTGGTTTGTGTGTTTGTGTGTGTAGTGTGTTTGTGGTTTGTGGTGTGTGTGTGTGTGTGTGTGTGTGTGTGTGTGTGTGTTTGTGTGGGTGTGTTGAAGTTTGTGTGTGTGTGTGTTGGGTGGGTATGTGTGTGTGTGTGTGTGTTTCTTCCCGCCCAGTCGTGGCTTCCGGGTCTCTCCCCACCTCCCCGCCTTGGGGGTGCTCTGCTCCGCCGCTCCAGCCCCCTGCTTCGGCCCAGGCTTCGCCGACCTCCTGCAGGTTTTGTACAGGCGCCGCCCGTGGCACCCTGCTTCGACCACCGCGGGGTTTGTAACTATTTAGCCTCACTTGTAACTATGTTGTGAGTGAATTATAAGTATGTTATACATCAAATGTGATTCGTTGTATTTTGTATGTGTACCCCATGAGTTTTCAAACTCAAGCTCTCGACTCCGGCGGACATATAACAAGTTTCTAAGTCCTCTAACTTCCGACACGCGTTCCCCAAACGCAATGATAGCATTGTTTTTTTCGTGCGCGCCCATGCTCATATTTTCCCATCCCCCGTTCAGGAATGCGAGGCTTCATTTTTCATACAGAAGGTTTCGGATCCCCACATGTGCGGCCAACTGCGGAACGGTGTTGCATCTAGAAGACATGCGGTCGCTATCCCAAAACGTGGGGGCTCAACAAATGTAGGTTACAGTTGCGTGCAAGGTGCATCGTCTAACATGATGACGGATCGCCTGGCACCCGTGATCGAACAATGCAAACCTTGCGTGGCCGATTGCGGATCAATTTGACAAGCACTGATGCGTCGGTTGTGTATTTGTATCAGGATGCAACATACATTTCTAGAGCCAATAATTTGTTGTCGAGGGAAACTGTTTATAGCAACCAACTAGAGGCATTTTGATACGATAAACAGGTTTGATGATGGCGTTGTACCAAGTGACGTGACAGACCTCGTTTCGAACATTTGCAACATCCGTTTCAGGAACGAACATATGCAGATGCTTACATACGTGCGCTGAGTGCCCCCTCCCAATACTCCAGTATATTAGGCCCTCAAGCGATTAAGCGATAAGATGGCGGCGGGTTCGGCAGGGCATCTACCTCCGTATGAGGACGACGGGGACACCAGTGCCCGAAACAGATCCCCAGTGGTTTGCGACAACTCCTCAGGATGGTAAGGTCTCGTTGTCGCGGTTCTGCGAAGCTCGGCCCTTGTATGCTGCAGCTGGGACAGTTGGGAGCGGGGGCACCGTGTGGGATGTATTCAGATGGCCGTTCGTTGAGGCTTTTGCCATCATGCCGCCCTTGGCCTGGGAGGCTGGCAATGCAGGCCATGGCGTTGCACAAGCTGGGGGGTGGATTGGAAGTCGTGCTCAAGATTGCGGCCTCCGCAAAGAAGAAGCAGCCGCAGGGCCCGAACCACAACATTCCATGGGCAAGCGTGCGGCGCGAGGCTTGCAGAGGGTCTGGCATCCCATGCAAACGCGAGGTGCCGTATCTATGCGGGTACGCGCAGGAACTGAGCGGCGGTGTCGGGAACCCATGGGCGTTGCACGAGCTTCGCGATGTTGGTCAACACTTGAAAAGGGCCACCGTGGTGCGGAGGAACGCGGCATCATCCCTTGCCACGGTCAAGATTGGCAACGAGGGCTCGGCGCCGATCTTCCGACTTGCCTGCATGAAGGCAATGAGCTCGGCGTTTGAGGAATATTCTAAGGGGGGGCGACGAAATTCTGCTGAAGACTAGCGATATCACATCGCTGCAGGCTGATGAGAAAGCCCAGATCGGAATGCTGGGAGAGGCAGCGCTGGTGAACTTGCGAGAGGTCGCAATCCAACTTGGCCCCCCCCGCGAGAACGCCGCTTGGGGCACCGCCGTCGGGCTGGCAGACGTCAGGGTCGTTCGCCATGTCTTCGACGAGCCCGACGTGTCCCGCGGCGTCGGCCACGCCTTCATCTAGAACATCGACTTCGACTGTTGGCAAGCAGCGCGGACAAGACGCGCCCGCGCCTTTCCAGCAGAAGCAGTCCGACGCGGCCGCGTCGCTGTCCGAGCAGAAGCCCGATGCCACAGTGAATAAGCACGACCAACAAGGCGAATTGATAGACCAGAGTGAAGCGTGACAGGGCAAAAGGGTTCAAGGCGGGCACCGCCGTGCTCGGCGTCAAGGAAGGAGAGGCAGCACTTCAGATCAAATCGGGCCTCGAGGCGAGGAGTGCATCAAGGATGCAGATGGTTTCTTGCAGGGCAAGTTCGCTGCGCGCATGTCGCGAAGGAAAACATCGACCGATTCGACGAGTACAATCCGACCGGCAACATGGATTGGCGCATGGGGCACCTAGGACAGCCAGATCAATCTCGCCTTAGACTTGCTTTTCGGCAGACGTGAGGCTTTCCTGGAACACCTCAAAGGCGTAGTTGCCCCGATGAAGTCCCGCGCGTTGCAGGTCAAGAAGCCGTTCGAGAAGGATGCGCTCGCCCTCGTCCCAATCGCGCCTGCGATCATCCTGAAGAAGCCGACGGGCGACGTCTCGGGCGGCAGCGCGCGCGATGACGGGCGCGGGCCCATTCGAGAATGGCGCGCGCAATGCGGTGCTCGCGCCACTATTCAAGCTGAGGAAAGACATTTCCGCGCCATCAGCTGGCACCTGCGGCCTGGGGGAGCTCGCGTCGAGCGCGGCCGCTGCGTTCCGGCTAGTCGTCGAGGGCGCGGCGGCGACGGCCGCCGTGGCCATGGAGATGGCAGCGGCCAGCGTCATGGAGGTGCCAGTGCTGACTGACAGCAAGAAGCTTGCCGATGGTCACACGCTGCGCGCGCCGCCAGACACGGTGGCCGCCCTCGCCGGCAAGCCGGCGCGCGCTGCGACAGGCGGCGGGCCCGAGAGTGGGGCTGCAAGGGGGGCCAGATGAGGCGCCTGCGCGCCGCGCGCAGGGCCGCGCGCCTGCAGGGCGCAGCGATGGATACTAATACTCATCATGTGGATGCGGTGGCTCGCGTGAGAAATCATTCGCGGTTGGATGTTGATATGTTGCCGCTGCCGCGGCATATCCCGTGCGTGGGTTGCGTGCTGGAGTCCTCGTGCGTGCTTTTGCGACATCGTCGCAGTGCGTCGCAGCCGCATCTGCCCGATCGACGGCCGCCTCGGCCCCGCCCGAGCGGCCGCGTCGCGCCCGCGCCGAGTGACCAACAAGTTTGCCATCGAGGGCGGGTGTCTCAGGGGGCCGTGGATGCTGCGGGACATCGTGCTCAGGGGTGGCGTTGCGTTGCGTGGATAGAAGTCAGCAAGGGCGGCATAAGGTTCCAGGTGGTCGTCAGACACCCCGCGCCGCGACGCGACCAAGTACAAGTATGGCAACAATGAACAATACCAGCGCGCCATTATCATAACCCCTGCCATGGCGGAGAGCAGGGCCGCCCCGTTAGCAGACACTAGCTCCTTCACGGAGCTGGAGCAGTTGCGTGACATCGCAGTGGGCCAATGCATTTTGGGGGTATCTGAAGCAGGAAGACCCGCTACATCAGGATACCCAATAGGACAATGTCATCGCTGGCCGCGAGAAGCACATCGACGAGGCATCGACGCCAGACACTGCAACGGTACATTTCCCAGAATAGTGGTTGCGAGGGAATCGCAATTATGTGCTTGTTGACTACCCGAGCAGTTCGCGTCCTTCACGTTCAATGCACGCCACAGGCGTTGACGCATGTACGCTGCGCCATCATCAGGGCGGCGCTCGAGGATCGCCAGCGCGGCGGCCGAAAGAGGTCATGCACGGGGGCGCGCGGGGCGCGACGCGACAAGCGTCGCAAGACAGCCTGCGTCTTAGCGAATGCATCGGAGGTGCCCCATGAGGCGAGGAGGATACGGGCGAAGCCAACGAAGTGAACTGAGGTCTGATTCATCGGCCAGTGCGCCCAGGGAGCCGATGGGGGCGGGTGACCCGGCAGGGCGAGATCATGTCCTGCATTGGCGGCGACGACTTGGCATCGCCTGAGTAAGCCTGCGGCGGTCGGCTGTCGCCTGACAAGTCGGCGGACGGCGGCGATGTCGATGCAGGGTCGGCCCAGCCGCCTGCAGACGGCGACGATGCTGATGTGGCGTCGGCAGAGAGCCCGCCTGCCGTCCTGCCGTAGGATTGGGCAGACCTGCGGGGTGGAGGGCGGGCGCGCAATCTGGGCAGGCCGTAGCTAGTGTTTGGGGCAGGCTTGAGCATTGGGGGTGGGCGGGGGGCTCGCGGCGGACGAGGGGGGGATGGGTGGCGCGCGGTGTTTGGAGGGCGCGGGGCAGTACATGTGCACATCAATCCATGCAGTGTAGCAGTGCCATTGCATGGATCCGGGCACTTTCGGAATGTTGGGATAGGGGGGGTGGCGGGCGATGATTGGCGCGCAAGGTCAAATGCGGCCGGGGGGGGGGGGGTATCGCAGCGCGCGCGGAATGGTGTCGGGGTCGGGGTGGGCGGGCGTGTTCTGCGCGCGCTTGCCGTCGGGCCCGCGCCGGCATGAACGCGCGCGGTTTAGGCGCGCGCAGCGCCGCAAGGAACGGAAACCGTGCATGCGTGCAGGGGTTCATCGACGCAGCGGCATTGCAGCGCAACCGATCCCGATGTTCGCGATTGTCTGCTGTGTGTCCAGTGCTTCGCGTCTCGCGACTGGGGGTGCGGTTGTATGATGGGGGGGATGCCCACTAGACTGGATAATGACGGACTAGCGATGATGATTTGGGGGCGAAGCAGGGTGCTCGCGATCGCGTGTGAGACTGCAACGGGTTTGCAAGACGCCGTGGGGTTATCCCGTCGGTTGCCGCTATGTATCGAGCCCTCGCTTTGGCGCCGCGCTCGCGTTGCGGCTCTTGCGGGCGCCTGCCGCTGCGCATCATGCAGCGCAACAGTTCTAGCGCAACAAGCAGCATCTGCAGCAATCAGCAACGCTGCGCGCAGCAGCGCCAGCGCGACCAGCAGCACCTGGTGCAGTGCATCTCGGGCCCCTGGCGATGATGACGGACCCCGCAGTATTTATGTGTATGTAAACACATATGTATATACACACATAACTGTTCATGTATACGTTTGTATTTTCACGCATAAATGTATAAACAACAGCATATGCATATGTGTGTAGTTGCGCATGCATGGAGAACTGCATTCGCACAGTGTATATGTATCACTGATCACATATGTTATACGTGTGAATGTGCCTGTCTGTGTCGGTATATGGTGTGTCTCTGCAGACATTTATCTGCGCAATCTCAGCGCTAACGAGTGATTGGTGTCCCCCGTATCGCTATTTCTAAATCATGCTATTTGTTGCCGTGTGTATTTCTGTGGACATATATGTCTGCGCAAATGCATGTGCACCCGTATGTGTACGTCATGCAATAGTCTCTGTTTACATGTGGCCAGGGGGCTCAGTGTGACGACGAAACGCACTAGTTGAACCTTAACGCAGTTCGCATCCAACTATGCTCGTGTAGCTTTGTATTCGCTTAAATTTGTCAGTGTTGGCTGCGCCCGTGCCAGCCGATCTCATTCTTGTCATGGCTGTCTGCGGGCGCGCGTGTTTATAGCGTCGCGCATCCCCCTATCATGGCCCCCCCGCCCGCGCGCCCCCCTCATGGTGCCGCCGCATCGTCTTCGGTCTTCCCGCCGCCGTGTCCTCTCGCGCGCGTCGGGTGGCGCCCCTATCTCATGGTTGCCCATCCCACGTCGCGCGACATCGTCGGCGCGCCGCCGGCCCCCAGCTTGACGCATTTACGCGCCCGGTCCGCGCAGGGTCGAGCCGACGGGGGTCGGGGGGATCGGGGCTCACGGGCAGATGGCGTGAGTTAGGGCTGCTGTCGGCATGTGTGCATGGCAAAGCACAGAGCGCAATGGCCACGCATGGTTGCGCGTGGCTCCACCAAGTTGAGGGGGCGGCGGGCATTGTTCGGCCTTCAGTTCTGAATCGCACGTCGCACTCATTGCATGCATATGCAATCGTAATGCAACAATGCCACTAACAATGCCAACAACGCCAACAACAACGATGGGTGATCATGAGGCCGCGACAAGGTCGCATGGCGCCATGGGCCACGCTGTCGGTTGCCGTTTTGGCCCAAGCGCCCGCGCGTGAGCGGCGGGCCCGCAGCGGGCGCGCCGCGACCGCCGCTGCAGCGCCGGTGCAACCAGCGGCGCCGCGCGCTGCGGCACCTGCGCAACCTGCAGCGCCACTCGTCGGCCATGGGCGCAGCTGCGACGGCCGACGGCATCGCGTTGCATGAGGCGAGGGGCGCGCTGACAGTCCTGCCGCAGGATGGCGCGGGGCGGCAGATCTTCATCGAGGCGGCGGAGGCGCTGAAGAAGCGGGCGGCGGCGCGCGAGGGCGGCGGCGGCGACGCGGGCAAGAGAGGGGGGAGGGGGGCTGCCCCTCGCGCAGAAGTGGATCGGGGCGCCCGCCTGCGCCCCTCGACCGCCAGCCGGGCCGCCGCCGACGATGAAGGGCAGGCCCTCGCGCAGGGGCGATGGCGAGGCCGCGGGCGGCGGCGGTGGCGAGGGCAAGGGCAGCGCGCCGAGGTCGCGATCGCCACCGCGCAAGGCGCGGCCAGCGGCGGCGAAATCGGCGCATGGGCGCCAGGGAAACCGCGAGCAGCGCCGCTTCAGCTCGAAGAGCTCGCTCGCTGGCCAGCTCCTCATCGGGCTGGACATGGCCCAGGCGATGTCGCCCGAGCTGAGCGACATGATGTTGGGGGGCTGCAGTGGGCGACGACGGCGCCGACGTCGGCGGCGCCGACGGCGGCGGCGGCGCCGCCGACGACGTCGCCGCCGCCGTCGGGACATCGTTGGCGATGCCGACGACCGCGACCGCGCGGGCACGTTGCGCGACAGTGGCGGCGGTGAGTGGCAATGGTCTGGCGACAGTGACTTGGGTGGCCGCTGCGGCGGCCGCTGCGACGGGGGCGACGGGGGCGGCGCTGGCGGCGGTCGCTGCGACAAGGGCGACCGCTGCGGCGGCCGCTGCGCCAAGGGCGACGTGGGCGGCAAGGGCGGCGGGCTGTGCGACGAGGGCGACGCGGGCGGCCGCTGCGGCGGCTACAACGACAGGGGCGACAAGGGCGCCTGGGCGCGGCGCGCTTGCTACGACGGCGGCGGCGGCCGCGACCGCGGCGGAGATCGCTGCGAGAAAGGCGACATGGGCGGCGCGATCGGCGGGTGCTGCGACAAGGGCGACGCGGGCGGCCGCCAGGGCGGTCACCGCGACAAGGCCGACATGGGCGTCTGGACGCGGCGCGCTCGCTGCGACGGCGGCGGCGGCGACGACAGCTGCGATGAACGCTGCGGCGAGGGCGGCGTGATCGGCGAGGGCGGTGGCCGCCGTGCCAAGGGCGACGCGGGCGGCGCTGGCGGCGCTGGCGGCGGGCGCCGCGACAAAGGCGACGCGGGCGGGCACGCCGCGGGCGAGAAGGGCCGCATCCCGGTCGAGGGTGGCGACGCGGTCGAGGACGACGCCGCGGCCGAGCACGACGCGGCCGATCACGACGCAAGCGAGCACTACGACATGGGCGACGCGCACGGCGCAGGCGGCGGGCGCCGCGGCAAGGGAGACGTGGGCGGCGCCGGCGGCGGTCGCTGCGACAAGGGCGACGCGGGCGCGCAGGGCGACGGCCGTCGCCGCGACGGCGAGCGGCCCCGCGGCGGCGCGCGCATCAGGCTGGCTTAGGCGCTCGCGCTGAGGGCGGTCCTGGAGCCGCGGGGCCTGGAGGGTGTGCTCGGCAGCCCTGGCGATTGGAAATGCGCGCAGTGGTCGAAGCGGGCGCGCTGGCGCGACTGTTCGAAAGTCCAGGGGGAGCATTGCAGCAGCATGGCCGAGCAATTCGGCTTCTCGAGCAGCTCGGCGCCCAGCCTCGACTCGACCCCGCTGGGCTTTCTTTAGGCTGCCCGCCGCCGCCGGCGCGGGCCGTCGCCCGCCCGCTTGCCGTCGCCAGCGCGTGCGATGGCATCGCTGGCTGTCGCCCGCCCGCTCGCCGCCGCCAGCGTTTCGCCGCGCGGGCGCCCGCTGCGCCAGTTTCGCCGCAACGAGGGCGCTGCGCCACATCCAGCGCGGGCGCTGGTGAGCTGGTCTCTCGAAGATTGCGCCTATCGGTTCGTTGGCTCGAGTCTCAGATTCGCGCGTGTTGCTCCCCCACCAGCCGCCTAGCCTGGTGGGCTGCGTTCCCCGCCAGCTTCAGCTCAGTGCAGCTCAGTGCCGGCGCTGGTTCCCCCCCTCGGCGCCCCCCTGCCGCAGTCGGCGTCTCTGAGTGGGCCCGGCTTCTTAGGGCTCCCCCTCCTCCTCCGCGCATGGCGGCCTTAATTTGCATGCATCGAGCCCCCTGTTGCCCGCTCGCTGGAGCAATCGCCCTCTGCCCAGCCGCCGGCGAGAACGTGTGCGCGGGTGTGTCGGGAGAGTACTGGCGCGTCGAGTAAGGGGGGGGGGGCATGATGGGGGGCGGCGAGGGCTGCGGAAAAGGGGCGTTTTAGGACCCAAAGGGGGACTTTCAGGGCCCGAGCAGTGCACCTTTCTCTCCTGCCTTAATCGCCCCCCCAATCAGTGACGTCCAAAAGGTCAGCCTTCTAAGACGCAGCAGCGCCTTTCAGAAGGCGCGAGGGCTCCCGAGACGCCCCGCTGCTTTCTGCGAAGGCCTTCTCCTCTTTCACTTCCCCCCTTGGACCGCCGCCGAGAGGAGGAGGAGGAGGAGGAGGAGGAGGAGGAGGAGGAGGAGGAGGAGGAGGAGGAGGAGGAGGAGGAGGAGGAGGATGAGGAGAGGAGGAGGGGAGGAGGGAGGAGGGAGGAGGTAGTAAGGAGGAGGAGGAGCAGGAGGAAAAGGAGGAGGAGGAGGAGGAGGAGGAGGAGGAGGAGGAGGACCAGTGGAAACCCAAGAGACATCAACGATGTTGGAATTAACCCTCCCTCCAAGCTCCCTCTTCATAGGCCCCTACACCGGTTCATTTCCATTGAGGGAGCTGCCTCGCTGGAAGACAAACGTTTACAGATCCTGAAGCGTGCCAGAATTTTGTTCTCGGGATTTCAACCCCACGTATCCACTTGATTGCTGCGTCTTGACGATCCAGAATCTTGCCATAACTCCATTTTTGGGACCTCAACACAGCGAATCAACCTAACTGTTGCGCCCGCGTTGTCCTGAAATCTTTCAAAACGTATTTTTTGGCACGCTGTTCACCGGAATCCGCGGAAATCTTGCAACTTTTTAAAACGAATGTGCGCGGCGCTAAAGCGAGAGCCACATTTTGAAGAGGACCCGCCTTCAGTTCGTGGAACCTTCGCAATTTTTTTTTAACGAATGTTCGTGGCGCTAGGGCTAGAACCACATTTTGAGAACGACCCGCCCTCAATCCGTGAAGCTCTTGCAAATATTTCCAATGAGTGTGCGCGGCGCTGGGGCGATAACCACATTTTAAAAACCACCCACCCTCAATCCGTGAAGCTCTTGCGGAGTTTGGAAACGAATGTGCGCGGCGCTAACGCGAGAGCCACATTTTGCAAGCGACCCGCCCTCAATCCGTGAAGCTCTTGTAACTTTGTGCAACGAATGTGCGCGGCGCGGAAGCGAGGGCCACATTGTGAAAACGACCCGCCCACCTGTGAATCTGTTGCCACTTTTAAAGCTTCAGAGTCACACGTGGTGAGGAAGTCTCAAGCGAAACGACCCGCCTGCCCTTAAAACTCGCCTCGGGGTGCGACGGAGGCGTTAAATTGAAGGATAAGGGATGGAGGAGGAGGAGGAGGAGGAGGAGGAGGAGGAGGAGGAGGAGGAGGAGGAGGGGGAGGA
>CAUYUJ010012197.1:15000-18348 GCA_963575745.1 Prorocentrum cordatum | reverse complement strand
ACTACTACTACTACTACTACTACTACTAGTACGACGACTACTACAATTACTACTACTACTCCTACTGCTACTACCACTACTACCACTACTACTACTACTACTAACTACTACTACTACTACTACTACTACTACTACCACTACTACTACTACTACTACTACTACTACTACTACTACTACTACTACTACTACTACTACTACTACTACTACTACTACTACTACTACTACTACTACTACTACTACTACTACTACTACTACCACTACTACTGCTACTACGATTGCTACTACTACTACTACCACTACTACTACTACTACTACTACTGCTACTGCTGCTACTACTACTACCTACTACGACTACTACTGCTACGACTACGACTACTACTACTACGACTACTACTACGACTACTACCACTAATACTACTACTACTACTACCACGACTGCTACTACGGCTACTATGGCCACTACTACTACTACTACTACTACTACTAATACGACTACTACTACTACAAACTACTACTACTACTACTACTACTACTACTGATACTGATACTACTACTACGACTATTATTACTACTACTACTATTGCTACTACGACTACTACTACTACTGCTACTACTACTACGACTACTGCTGCTATTATGTTTACTCCTACTACTACAACTACTACTACTACTACGACTACTACTACCATTGCTACTACTACTACCACCACTACTACTACTACTACTACTACTACTACTACTACTACTACTACTACTACTACTACTGTTCTACTACTACTACTACTACTACGTCTACTACTACGACCACTACTACTACCTACTACTACTACTACTACTACTACTACTACTACTAGTACTACTACTACTGCTACTACTACTACTGTTGCTGCTACTACTACTACTACTACTACGACTACTACTTCTATTACTACCACTACTACTGCTATTGCTGCGACTACTACTTCTACGACTACTACTACTACGACTACTACTACTACTACTACTACGACTACTACTACTATTACTACTCCCACTATTGCTACTAATATTGTTACTACGACTACTACTGCTACTACTATTGCTACTACTACTACTACTACTACTACTACTACTACTACTACTTCCACTACTACTACTGCTGCTACTGCTGCTGCTGCTACTACTACTACTACTACTATTACCACTGCTACTACTACGACTGCTACTATGGCTACTACTACTACTACTAGTAGTACTACTACTGCTACTACTACGACTACTACTACTGATACTACTACTACTACTACTACTACTGCTACTACGACTATTACTACTACTACGACTACGGCTACTACTACTACTACTGCTACTACTACTATTGCTACTACTACTACTACTACTACTACGACTACTGCTGCCTCCACTTGTAATCCTACTACTACTACTACTGCTACTACTACTATAGCTACTATAGCTACTATGGCTACTATAGCTACTATAGCTACTACTACTACTACTTGTAATCCTACTACTACGGCTACCATAGCTAATATGGCTTCTACTACTACTACTACTAGTACGACTACTACTACTACTACTATTGTTACCACTACTACTACCACTACCACTACTACTACTACTACTACCACTACTACTACTACTACTACTACTACTACTGTTGCTACTACTACCACGACTACGACTACGACTACTACTACTACTATTACTATTGCTACTACTACTACTACTTCTACTACTAGTACTACTACTACTACTACTACGACTACTACTACTACTACTACTACTACTACTACTACTACTACTACTACTACCTACCACTACTACTACTACGGCTACTATAGCTACTATGGCTACTACTACTACTACTACTACTACTACGACGCCTACTACTACTACGGCTACTATTACGACGACTACTACTACTACTACTGCTACTACTACTACTACTACTACTACTATTGCTGCTGTACTACTACTACTACCATTGCTACTTCTACTCCTACTACTACTACTACGACTACTACTACTACTACTACCACTGCTACGACCACTGCTACTACGGCTACTATAGCTACTACTACTGCTACTACTACTACTACTACTACTACTACTACTACTAGTACTACTACTACTACTACAAGTGCTACTACTACTACCACTACTACTACTACTACTAGTGCCACTACTTCTGCTACTACTACTACTACTACCACGACTACTACTACTACTACTACTACTACTACTACTATCGCTACTACGACGTACTACGGCTACTACGGTATGGCTACTACTACTACTACTACTACGTACCATTACCACTACCACTACCACTACTATTACTGCTACTGCGAATACTACTACTACTACTACTACTACTACTACTACTACTACTACTACTACTACCTCTACCACCACCACTACCACTACCACTACCACTACCACTACTACTACTACTACTACTACTACTACGACTACTACTACTGCTACTAGTACTACGACTACTGCTACTACGTTTACTACTGCTACTACTACTACTACTACTACTACTAATATTATCACTACCACTACCACGACGACGACTATTACCACTATTACTACTGCTACTACTGCGACTACTGCTACTACTACTACTACTACTACTACGGCCACTGCCACTACCTCTACCACTACCACTACGACTACTACTACTACTACTACTACTACTACGACTACTACTACTACTACCACTACTACTACTACTACTACGACTTCCCTCCACCACTACCACTACCACGACTACCACTACTTCTACTACTACTACGACTACTACTACTACTACTATTATTACTACTACTACTACTACGACGACTACTACTACTACTACGGCTACTACGACTACTACGATTACCACTACGACGACTACTATTAGTAGTAGTACTACTACTACCACTACTAGGACGACGACGACTACTACTACTACTACTTCGACTACTATTACCTGTACTACTACTACTACTACGACTACTACTACTCTTATGTTTACTACTACTACTACTACTACTACTACTACTACTACTACCACTAGTACGACTACTACTACTACTACTACTACTACTACTACTACTACTACCACTACACTACCCTACGCCTACTACTACGACTACTACTACTAATATTACCATTACTACTACTACTACTACTACTAACTACTACTACTACTACTACTATCACTACTACAGCGACTACCTACTTCTTCTACCACTACTACTACTACTAACTCTGCTATGACTATACTACTATTACCACTCGAACTATCGACTACTACTACTCACTACTATACTACTACTAGTACTACTAGACTACTACTAC
>CAUYUJ010012197.1:0-12500 GCA_963575745.1 Prorocentrum cordatum | reverse complement strand
TACCACTAGCAGCATCCTTATCACCATCATCATCAACAACAATCTCATCAATAGGATCATCAACACCAGCAACAGCACAAGTACAACCACCACCACCACACCAGCATCAGCATCAGCATCACTATCATCATCGTCATCATCATCACCCACCATCACCATTGTCAGCACCATCACCATCATCACAATCATCATTATCATCATCATCATCATCAGCATCAGCATCAACATCGTCACCATTAGCATCATACTCACGTCTGCGGGTACTGCGGGCACCAAGAATGTCAGCCATACAACGCACAGCTGGCACGCGGGCACTAGCCTAGAAGATTCGTGCAGAGAGATGAACTCCCCCAGGGCTGTCCCGCTGACCTGCTGGGGGGAGTGAATTCTGCACTGTGTCATGGGGAGCTTGCCCTTGAGTAGGGCTCGCTTCTCTTTCGAGTTTTCATTCGGCACACACCTCAACCTCAACTTGATGGCTTTCTGAGTCCCAAAGGATCCACACCTGAAACAGAACACAACGGGAAAACCAGACTCCACGACAAAAGCGACGTGGAGGGAGTGCCCGAAATGGCCAGGAGTCTTGAGCACATCCAGGAGGGAGGGATTCAGGCCAATGCAAGGGGTCTTGGTGCGTGGTGACACAGTCCTGAGACATTGACTGCAACGCCAGTGATCGATGTGTCAGTAAGGGATATGTGGAGACGTACGGGGCCTACCTCGAACACGGGGTCTCACAAATTCCTTATCCAGCACTCCGAACAGATCACTGGGTGGGGGCCAAAGGGCAAGGACTTTCCCCATCCCCACAAACAGCTCTTGAAACTGGGCGACCGTGGAGACAATAGAGCCAGAGAACGTCGGGTCGAAATCGCGTGACCTCGCCCCTTGCTTCGCAAGCCAGTCCGCATATTTATTACCACAAATGTCAGCTTTGTCACTCGCGCTGATGGCAGAGTCGTCTGCTCTGTGGGCCTTCACCTTGTGGAAGGAAACCCATTCACCAACATCGAGAGTCGCGGCGACCTCGCGCCAAACATGAGCGGCATCACATTTGGCCTCAAGAACCTGGTCAGGATGGGTTTGACCACGGAGCAACGCAGCGAAGTCCACGGCGAGCGGCTCTTTGGGCCCGTCGGTATCTTCGCGCTCCGTGTACAGGTGTGCCATCATCATGGCAATCAGCTCTCCTACTTTACTGCTTTGACCAAACACACTGGGCACATACCCGCAAATGCCTCGGACTGAGTTCCCTTGGGCATCCACAAGACCAACCCCCCAACCAGCTCTCGCCAAGTACCCCAGATTTGGCCGCAGGCATGATCCGTCCGAGTACAACTTATCACTAGGCGAGAAAGCGCAAGGGGCCGGTTGCAGGCCTCCTTGGTAGAACTTCACGTCCCACCCCTCAGCTGGCGGGTCGGCAGGAAGACGGGCGAGCCAGCACCTGGTGAACAGCAAGCTGGATTCTCCAGCCTGGAGCGCCTGCAAAATAGTGGCTTCTGAAAAGACCTCTTCTCTCTTGGATTTGCCGTGGGCACACGCTGCCAGGCTCTGTGGAAACAGTATCAGGGACCCCGCAGCCGAACCTACATTCAGGGGCCAACGAGTATCCCCAGGACCTGAGTTCCACCGCGGTCGGGGCACATCCTCCAAACACTTGCCTGGCAGCGCGAACTTCCTCAGGCCCTAAATCACGTTTGCTAGCCGACACTTTAGCCGCCAGCTCCCGCCACAAACCATGTTCATTAATCAGGTCGCTACAGGGGCTGGGGTGAGTGCGGCACTTAAACTTGGCAATATTCTGAACCCTACTGTTCTTGTACTGGGTCTCAAAACGCTCACTGATGAAAGCAGGGGCCAACTTCAGCACATCTAGGGTAACACCCTCGAGGTCGAGGAAGGAGGTAGGCCCCAGGGCAGCCCGCCCCACCTCCCAACACCAGAGGAGGACATCGCTGAGTGGCCCCTTGCTTTCTTCAAACCAGTGTTTACTCGCAGCCATAGGGTTAAACTTTTGCGTTGCAGCCTGGAATGGCCTGGTCAGCACAGGTGGGCCTAGAACGTCATCATGTCGTCGTAGGAGGTCCTCTCGAGGACAGCTGGACATCCACCATTCTGAGCAGTATCGGTAGATGCTCATGCTGGCTGCGTGGATGGGGTCCTTCAGTTTCGTCAGAGCCCACGCAAGTTCGGCGTTCAGTTCTTTCCTAGACATACCCATCGACTTTGAAACCTGAGCACGTAGCCTGTGTACTTGTGCAGGTGAGAACGCATGCACACCACCACCATATAGCACCGTCGGGACCATATTTGTGATAGCCAACCTTGTTTTGTGCCCACGATGTGTGAACTTCATGGTTGCCAGCTTCTTTTTCTTGGTGAGCATCTTTCTCCATCCCATAGCTCGTGTTGTGTGAGCCATTGGATGAGATCTATGCTTGTCACTTGTGAAATCGATGCCGATATTTCGGAGACCATATTCACCAGGACCCCCGAGTTTGCCCAGCATAGTTCTTGCCAACTCTGTCATTCTGCCCGACGAGGTAACCATGTTTAGCTTGTGAGTGGCCAGCGGTAGTCCCGACTCCTTCTGTAGTCGATGGCCCACTCGATGCACATGTACTTCCATATCTTGCAGAACTGTAAGCATGGTGTCACCCCATTGATGCTGTGAAAGATCATCAACTTGGAGAGACAACATACAATTGGTATCACCCCTCAAATCCAACTCATCATTCAGCATGGGGAGGAGTGCCATCTTAGCCTCGAATGTCGCACTGGCAGAACCTGCAACACTACCCCATCTGCGGGACAAGCGGGTCCATCAGCATGCCGTCGTACTGAAGGTGTCTGGGCCATTGATATGTCTGCACCGACATTCTTAGAACCGCTGCGGGGAAATTTGTAAGTGTGCTGTTGGACTCCAGCAAGTCCCACGGTACATGTTCGTAGAACTGGAGGAGGTCCCACATCACTGCAATGTTGTAGAGGCCCATGTTGTTGGTCCCCTCGGAAATCGCTGCCTGCCTCCATACCGTGTCGCTTGGTCCTCTGCCTTGAGGCATGCTGCATTGGCCACCAAGACCTTGATATCTCTCCCAATGCCGTAGACGATGTCCCCACAGTCTTCCCAAGATGCGGGCTGGTGCTGGGTAGAACCCCAGTGGTCGTCTCCCGCCAAGGGGCTTGTGATTCAACTGTACCACCAACTTCTGAGTCGAGTATGGGGTCTGACCGCGCATTTCCATTAAGAGAAGCAACTTGCCAAAGACTGCGCGAGATCTGTCACCAAGAAGACTGTTGTGACGAGGATGCCACCCATCAGGCTGACAAGTGCGCGCCTTGAAACGCTTGCTGATTTCTTTCACCAGGTCTGCACTAGGGAGCTCCATCGCTGGCCTACGCTGGCCTCCGAATGTGGGTCGCGCAGAGCTGGGGCCGTCGCAGCCCCAAGCCTTCGCCCACTTCCCATGTTCGGCCGAAAAGCGTGAGGACAATGAGCAACAATCCAGTGCGATGTCAGCTGGTCCTTTGTGTTGGAGTCTCTGCTGTACAATGCGATCTTTCATGTATCCGTGAGCTTGACGCGCGCCTGCCTCCATTGACTGGTCGCACCACTCGCTCCACTTCTTTCTGCGAGTGCTACTGCTTGAACAGACCACCCCGTCATGCCAAAACCTGCATAAGTCAAGCATCTTATCAATGTATACAATACCAACAGCACCATCTGCTAGAATAATACCTCCCACCATTCGGAGAAGCGAGTTCCAGAACTTGGCGCCAGTCTTCCAGACCGTGTTGAAAGGGCCCTTCTTGTCGAGTTTCAACAACGTTCTCACAAGTTGGTAGTAGTACGGCGTGCAGCAACCCTTGTCCGTCAGAACACGAACTTCCTGCAACCTGTTGATAGCCCATGTTAACGCTCTCTGAGGGTCCAGCTTGGAATGCGACTTAGTCATGAGCACTTTCCGCACAGGCACCTCCATCCACGCAATAGGGGCACCGCCTGGGAGCCCACGACCATCATATCCTGTGGCATGCCGCAGTTCTGTCCACGCCACGCTCTGCCATGCTTCATATGCTTCATTGAGAGTACTCATGCCCTCGATCAGCTGTTCACCATGTAAAGTAAATTGGTCCTTGTAGCCTCCAACCTTCTCAAAGAAAGAGCCCAGGATGTCATCAGCAATATCTTGACTAGGCTCTGGTTGAGTGGGTCCTATCACACGTCGAGCTGGAGGCATTTGAAACGGCTTGGCCACCCTGACCTTTTCCTCACCAGACCTGGCCTTGAACGTGATCTTGACTGGACGATGTGGGTCCACTGGCACATCTGACAAGGCACGGACTCCCTTCACCATGTGATCTAAACACTTGCTGATCAGAAAGAAATCGATCGTGGACGCGTACTCATTCATAACATATGACGGGTGATCTTCATCACCTCTCACAATGCCATCCAAAATGTGCAACGGTACAACTTCCCCTATGGCATGCGGAGGGTTGTTCCAGTCCCCTCCGATCAGGAACGGCGATTTGTGCACAAGCGCTGCCATCCCAAGACACCGGATCAGCTTAAGATTCCTGGGAGTAAGGCCCTCACCGACATGCATGTATACCGTGCCGATCATGATAACTCCCAGCTCCGACGACCGAATGTAACATCGCGCTGCTCGACCATGCTGGAGGCAACCATCATCTGGGGCCCAACAATCCAGGTGTGAACGTACCAAGATGCAGACTCCTCCTGATGCACGTCCTTTCTCCGTAGGCAGAGCTGGACCTCCAAACGTAGTCCATCCTCGCATGGCCATTTTCTTCATGGTCTCCTGGAAACGATCAGCGAGCAACCGATGTTCTTGAACCATTATGACCGACGAAGTTAATATTGGAAGAATGTTCTCCACAGAGGTCCACGATGATGCATTCACAGTGACCACTGAAAGACTCTGAAACTTGCACTTCGGATTTGCTCTGATGCTGTTCTGACATACTCCCGCACGGTCGGTACCCTCAACACTCCTGGCATTCTTGCCTGAGTGCGAGCAGTGCGTGCCGTGCGGGCCAGTATTTCCTCCCTCAGCATGACGACGTATGTGCGTACTCGAAGTAGACCTTGGTGTCATCGCAGACGACGACATATCATCAGGAACATTGCTGGTCTTTCGTGCCTCCCTTGTCGAAAGGGTGGGGCGGTTTCGCACAACCTCTATTGCTGCTGAGGATTCCCTGGACACGCGAACGGAGATTTGGGCCCTCAACCTTCCAGAGCCAGAAAGCTGAGGTAGATGAGCCTGACCCTGAAGACGGCTGGGTTCCTGGAGACGACGGTGCTCCTGCTGCTGCTCCTGCTCCTTGCCCACCAGATTCACCGCCAGGTACTCCTCCATCCTCCGTCTTTCACTTTTTCCCTTCAAGCCGCTTCTTCTGCTCCTCATGTTCAGCACGTAACTTGTCAGCACGTTCTTTGACATTTTCAGACAGCATCTTTGTTGCATCTTGGAGCAATGTTTAAGCTGACGAGTTCTTGCCTGTGCCTCCTCCTTTTCCTTATCAGAGATATCGACGTACTCAGACAATCCAAAGAACTCATCAGACACCTCCTCGAACTCCCATTTGCCAGCCAACACATCTGTAATAGATACCTTGGTCGACTTCTGCAGCTCAGGATCTTTGACGCCCAAATGTAGTTCCTCGATCGCTTGTTTATACTCAAGTTCGTGTAATTCGAGCTCACCCTGTAGCCTTTGAATCTGATCGACGTGATGCTCCAGCTGCTGAGTGACTCTGTCAAAAGCAGACACTTGTTGCTGCAGTAGACGCTCAAGATGCTGGACCTGTTTATGTGCCTTATCAGCTTTAGTCTGAGCCAAAAGCTGCGGTGGTGGTGCCAAAGCTTTCCTTTTCGCTGCCAGTTCCTTCTCATACTTGACTGCCTGGAGCTCATTTCCTGACTTACGATGCAACACGATGTACTGTTCCAAGTCAGAAATGGTGCGCTCCTCTGGGCCCGTGAGAACAGCGAAGGGCGACTTGGCTGAACCATCATTGTTCCCAAAAGACGAAGCCCCAGGAACGCCTCCCCCTTGTTTGCCTGCTGCACCTGGTTTGGGCCAGATCGGGACCTCTGGCCACTTAGTGGGTGTGACCATCCCGCTGCCAGACCATGGAGCCCTGCAGTGCTTGCACCAGCTCCATTGCCATCGGTTCTTGCCACAGTTGCATTTAGTACATTTCCAATACCAAGCAGAAGAGAAAGCATCACGAGGTGCCATCGCTGCCAAGTACAGGAGAAAAAAACCGATGTGTAGTACGTGGTGGTGTCGAAACCGCGCGGCACGCCGCAGTACAGTACCGACGAAACTGTGGGGGCCGTGCAATCCCCCTTGCCACAAACTCTCGTCCACTGAGCCACCGCTACGGACTTGAGCCAAAATGGCTACGGACTCACACTCACGTCACTGATTATCGTTTTCCTCCTCCTTCTCCTCCTCACCATCCTCCCCCTCCCTCTTTCCTTCTTTCGTCTCATCATAATCACCCCTCCGGTTTCTCGCCATCCTCCTGGTCCTCATCTTCCGCCATTCTCCCTCGTCTTCGTCATTGTCCTGATCATCTTCGGCCTTCGCCTTGTGCTCATCCTTATCGCCCCCGTCCTTCTCCTCACCCCTGGCCTGGGCCCTACACCTTAGGCGATGCTTAAGAAAACCCCAGTTTTCGGCCAGAGTCTCGATTTTCCTTAACGTTTCAACGTAAATCCCAAGATTTTCATGGAACTGTTGGGTTTTTTTATTCAAGTTCTGAGACTATGAGTTTCTTAACCCATGATTTCTTAAGCATTTCGAAGGGTGTATCAGGAGGGGAAGAAACACACAGACACAATTAATCGTCGATTTCCCAGAAAATATGGGAAAATATGGGAAGTGGTGGGGAAGACAAACACCCAGAAAATATGGGAAAATATGGGGAATATTTTTATTTGTATGTATTTATTTGTGTGTCCTAATTTCCCTTTAGTGTAGACTGCAGTGCCCGGGGGCTCGTGGGCTCCAGGACCCCAGGCCCCGGACCCCTGGGCGCTTCGGCTCCGAGCCGCCGAGGCCCTGCAGTGAGCGACTCGAAGAAGGAACACCAGCTTTTCAAGAAGGGGCTCCGTCCCCAGACCTCCTCGCGTCGTGAAAAAATCACGACGGGAGGCTTTTCGCTATTTTCGGCCTCCGGGGGCCCTCACCGGGCCTCGGGGCCGTCAAAAAACGACTCGGGACGAAGAACCGGTCCCGGGGAAAGGGTCCAGACCTCTGGGGGTCGACGTTGTGAACAAATCACGACGTCGGGGGTCTGGGTCGTTCCTCAGGCTTGCGTGCGTTATGGATCGTCCCGTGTACGTCATTGATCCGTTCTCCTTCCCTGTGCGTTACTCCCTGGAGAAAAATCAGGGGCTTCGCTCCTTGTCTATCGTTCCTCAGGTCAGGCCGATGACGGTACTCCAGATTTCGTAATAAAGGGAGGGGGGTCTCATTTCGGGGGGGGTCTCTTCCAGGCCATCTTGGAGGGCCTGGGGGGGTCTGGGGACGATGCTTTGGAGGGTTCTCCCACGGGGGAGGGCTGAAATGGCTTGTCTTGGAGGGTCCAGACCCCCTCCCTTTTCTTACGAAATCTGGAGCAGACTCCCCAGACCCCCGACGTAGTGATTTTTTCATTACGTCGACCCCCAGAGGTCTGGACCCTTTCCCCATGACCGGCTTTGCATCCTGAGTCGTTTTTTGACGCTCCCGAGGCCCGGTGAGGGCCCCCGGAGGCCGAAAATTGCGAAAAACCTCCCGTCGTGATTTTTTCACGACGCGAGGAGGTCTGGGTCCTGGGCCCTCGACTCCAGGGCCGTGGACTCCACCGGAGCCCCGGGCGCGGGGCCCTGGACTCCGGGGCCCCAGGGCTCCGGGGGCCCCAGGCTCCAGGGCCCTGGGCGCCTCGGCCACGGGCTCCAGGGCAGGTTCCCTGCGTCCCAGATGCCAGGGCTCTCCTCCTCCTCCTCCTCCTCCTCCTCCTCCTCCTCCTCCTCCTCCTCCTCCTCCTCCTCCTCCCTCCTCCTCCTCCTCCTCCCCTCTCCTCTCCTCCTCCTCCTCCTCCTCCTCCTCCTCCCCTCCTCCTCCTCCCCCTCCTCCTCCTCCTCCTCCTCCTCCTCCTCCTCCTCCTCCTCCTCCTCCTCCTCCTCCGCCTCCTCCTCCTCCTCCTCCTCCTCCTCCTCCTCCCCCTCCTCTCCTCCTCCTCCTCCTCCTCCTCCTCCCCTCCTCCTCCTCCTCCTCCTCCTCCTCCTCCTCCTCCTCCTCCGTCCCGTGAGAACGGACAGCGTGCCGCTCCGCCTAGCGATTCGGGTCCCAATATCCAGGGCCCTAAACGCATGGGCCCCAGATTTCCAAGACCCCAGATTCTCCTGGGCCCCAGGCTGCAGGGCACCAGACTGCTGGGCCCTCGAACCTGGGGCGTTGGACTCCTGAGCCGTAGACTCCTGGGCCCTAGACTCCTGGGCCCTAGACTCCTTGGCCATTGACTTCTGGGCCCTGGGCCCCGAACTCCTGGGCCGCAGACTCCTGGGCCGTCTTAGACTCAAAG
Source organism: Prorocentrum cordatum (assembly GCA_963575745.1). Taxonomy (NCBI): domain Eukaryota; class Dinophyceae; order Prorocentrales; family Prorocentraceae; genus Prorocentrum; species Prorocentrum cordatum. Next base: position 3,887 of record CAUYUJ010012197.1, on the reverse strand, counting down.
GCCTTAGGCCCCTGTGCCCTAGGACTCCAGGGCTCTAGACTTCTTGGCCCTCAGATTCCAGGGCCCCAGACTCCTGGGCCCTAGACGTCTGGGCCTTAGACTCCTGGGCCCTTGACTCCCAGGCCCAGACTCCTGGAGGTTAGCTTCCAGGGCCCTAGACTCCAGGAAGGGCCCAGGGCTCCTGTGCCTTAGACTCCAATGGTTTCCACTCCAGGGCTCTGGACTGGGCCCCTATAGGTCCTTGGATTCCTCGCTGCCAGACCCCAGGGCGGTATACGCATGGGCCTTAGATTGCTGGGCCCTGGCCTCCTGGGCCCTAGACTCTTGGTCTCTAGATTCCAGGGCCCTTGATTCCTAGGTCCTCGACTCGGCCCCAGGCTCCAGGGCCCTAGACTCCTGGGCGTTAGACTCCAAGGCCCTAGATTCCAATTGGGTCGGGCCCAACCCAGCTAAAAGTGGCGTTACCTTGGTGTTATAGATATCATATAGGCGGCCACAGGATGGGCTCGTCACCATATTGAGGGCCGTGGTGACATCGCCAGGCTGGTGCGAAGAGGCCCAGATAGAAATTGTGTTAGATCAAAAGAGAAAAAAGGGAGGAGCGGGATGAGGGAGGAGCAACTGGAGGGGGGAGTGAGAGATGGGGGATGGGGAAAGGACGACGAGGGCAGGGGGCAGGGGTGCACATACCAAGGCCCTCGACGCCCGGGCCATCGGATCCAGGGCCTTCAACTCCTAGACCCTGGCCTCCTCCTCCTCCTCCTCCTCCTCCTCCTCCTCCTCCTCCTCCTCCTCCTCCTCCTCCCTGTTGACCCTTTGTCCTCAGTCCTCCTCCTCCTATTCCTCCTCCTCCAGGGCCCGAGACTCCAGGGCCCCGGATTCCAGTGGCATAGACTCCTGGATCCTAGAATCCTGGGCTTCAGATTCTTGGGCTTTAGATTCCAGGTGCCTGGGCTCCCGGGCCGTAGACTCCTGGGCCTTCGACCCCCGGGCCCTAGAGACTCTGGGGCCCTAGGCGCCCGGGCCCCGGACTCCAGGATTTAGATCCCTGGATGCTCGACTCCCGTGCCCCAGCCTCTTGGGCTCTAGACACGGCGGGGCCCCGGACCTAGACTCCAGGTCTCCAGACTGCTGGGCTCCAGGCTCCAGCGCCATAGACTGGGCCCTAGACCCCAAGACCCTCAACTCCTGGGGTGCAGACTACATCAGGGCACTAGACTCCAGGGCCTAGACTTCATTCAGTGCCCAAGACTCTTAGAATCTAGATCCGGAGCCCTGGACTCTTGGGCTTTAGATTCCTGGGCCCCAGACTCCAGGGCCTTGGACTCCTGGGCCCTGGATTCCAGGGCCCTAGACTCGTGGGCCCTATAGATTCCTGGGCCCTACAGATTCCTGGGCCCTAGACTCCAGGGCACCAGGCTCCTGGGCCCTAGACTTCTGGGCCCCAGGCTCCTGGGCCCTAGACTCCAGGGCCGTAGATTCCAGGGCTCCACACTCGTGGGCCCTAGATTCCGAAAGCGCGCCAGTGGATCTCCCTGAATACACAAAAGGGGGGGCGTGCTCGCAGAACCCTCCCCCCCCCCCCTTCCAAGGGGGGGGTGAGATTTCCGACCTCCCCCCCCCTCCCCCCTTTAAGGGGGGGGTCCGAACCCCCCCCCTTCCCCCCCCCCCTTGAAGGGGGGGGGGTCGGGAGCCCCCCCTCCCCTCCCCCCCTTGGCGCTGGAAAGGAGGGGGGGGGGTCGGACCCCCCCCCTCCCCCCCTTTGCGTCGGAAAGGGAGCCGGGGAGGGTGGGCCTCTCTCGCTTTTCCTTTCTGCGCCGGAGAAGGTGTGTAGGGAGTACGGAGTTGGGAGTAGGGAGTAGTGAGTTGTGAGTAGTGAGTTAGTGCGTAGTGAGTAGTGAGCATTGGGTAGTGAGTAGTGGGTAGTGAGTGGCGAGTAGGGAGTAGGGAGTCGGGAGTAGGGAGTACTGAGTAGTGAGTAGTGAGTAGTGAGTATTGATAAGTGAGTAGTGAGTAGCCAGTAGTGAGTAGTGAGTTGCGAGTAGCGAGTAGTGAGTATTGAGTAGGGAGTAGGGAGTAGCGAGTAGTGGGTAGTGAGTACTGGGTAGTGAGTCGTGGGTTGCGAGTAGTGATTAGTGAGTAGTGAGTAGTGGGTATCGCGTCGTGCGTAGTGCGTAGTGAGTAGTGAATAATGAGTAGTGAGTAGTGAGTAGAGAGTAGCGAGTAGTGAGTAGTGTGTAGTGAGTAGTGAGTAGTAAGTAGTGCGTAGTAGTGAGTAGTGACTAGTGATGAATGTCAGGGAGTAGCGTGTAGTGAGTAGGGAGTAGCGAGTAGGGAGTAGGGAGTAGGGAGTAGTGGGCAGTGAGTAGTACAGAAGTTGATAGCGAATAGTGGGTAGTGAGGAGTGAGTAGTGAGTAGAGAGTAGTGAGTAGTGTGTCGTGAGTGGTGAGTAGTGAGTAGTAAGTAGTGCTTAGTGAGTAGTGACCAGTGATGAATTTCAGAGTAGTGGGTAGTGGCAGTGGGTAGTGAGTAGTGAGTAAGTAGCGAGTAGGGAGTAGCGAGTAGTGAGTAGTGATGAGCGAGTAGGGCGTAGTGAGTAGTGGGTAGTGAGTAGAGAGTAGTCAGAAATCATGAGTGGGTAGTGAGGAGTGAGTAGCGAGTAGGGAGTAGCGAGTAGTGAGTAGTGAGTAGTGGGTAGTGAGTAGTGACTACTGACTAGTGACTAGAGACTATGTAGTGACTAGTGAGTAGGGAGTAGTGAGTAGTGAGTAGTGAGTAGCGGGGAGTGAGTAGTGAGTATTGAGTAGCGAGTATGGGAGTAACGAGTAGTGAGTAGTGAGCTCTGTGTTGTCAGTAGGGAGTAGCGAGTAGTGGGTAGTGAGTAGTGATCTGTGGGAGTAGTGGATCGTGGGTAGCGGGTAATTAGTAGTGTTTAGTGAGTCGTGAGTAGGGAGTAGTGAGTAATGATTAGTGAGTCGTGGGTATTGACGAGTGGGTATTGACGAGTGGGTAGTGAGGAGTGAGTAATTAGTAGTGAGTACGGAGGAGAGAGTAGTGAGTAGGGAGTAGTGAGTAGCGAGTAGCGGGTGGTGGGTAGTGAGTAGTGGATAGTGAGTAGTGAGTCGTGAGTAGTGAATAGGGGGTAGTGAGAAGTGGGTAGCGATGGGTAGTGAGTTATGAGTAGTGAGTACTCTTTGGGGCTGGGGTTAGTGGTTGGGGTTAGGGCTAGGGGTTTGGGTTAGGGTGAGGACTAGGGGTAGGGGTGGCGGGGGTCGGGTTCCAGAGTGAGGGGGCGGCGTGGCGAAAGGGGGGGAGGGGGGGGAGGTGCGGCCAAAGGAGGGGAGGGGCGAGGGCATCGGACCCGCCCCCCTTTGAAAAGGGAGGAGGGGGGGGGTCCCCACGACTGACCAGGAAAAGGGGGGAGGGGGGGGGGTTCCCGACTACGGATCGGGGAAGAGGGGGGGGGTCCCCGTAAAAGAACGCGAACGCCCTATAGGTCCGTTCCCGTTCCCGTTCCCGATCGCGTTCCCGTTCCCGTTCCCGTTCCCGTTCCCGGTCGCTTTCCCGTTCCCGGTCGCGTTCCCGTTCCCGTTCCCGTGCCCGTTCCCGTCTACTCCCCCTAAGCATTCTAGACGACCCAAGAAGCGGGAACGACAACGGGAACGTCAGCCTCCCACAGCCTCCCACGGCCTCCCCAGAAAGGCCTGCCAGGGCCTCTTCCTCCTCCTCCGCTTCCTGCTACTACTACTACTACTACTACTACTACTACTACTACTACTACGACTACGACTACGACTACTACTACTACTACTACTACTACTACTACTACTACTACTACTACTACTACTACTACTACTACTACTACTACTACTACTACTACTACTAC
>CAUYUJ010012196.1:5914-18362 GCA_963575745.1 Prorocentrum cordatum | reverse complement strand
TTACGGTCGCTCCCCAGCTATCCGTGGAACTGTGACATGGCTTTAGCTTCGGGGTATCAGGCCCGAGAACGATCCCGAGCGAGCCGCCTGGCCCGAGCTGTGGGCACCTCTGGCGACGCGGCGGAGACGAATGCCGCACAAGGGACGGGGGATGGAGGAGGAGGAGGAGGAGGAGGAGGAGGAGGAGGAGGAACGGAGAGAAAGAGGGAGGGAGGATCTGGGAGGACAAAAAGAGCAGGCGGAAGATATCCGCACAAGGGAAGGGGGATGGAGGAGGAGGAGAAGAAACGGAGAGAAAGAGGGAAGATCTGGGAGGATGACAGGAGCAGGCGGAAGATATCCTGCGAGAGTCCAGGGAGGTCCTGCCGGCTCCAAGAGGCTAGAGGGGGAGGGAGAAGAGGGCGACTGAGGAGGACGAGGAGGAGGAGGAGGAGGAGGAGGAGGAGGAGGAGCCAGTGTAAACCCAAGAGTCATCAACGATGTTGGAGTGAACCCTCCCTCCAAGCTCCCTCTTCATAGGCCCCTACAACGGTTCATTTCCATTGATGAAGCTGAACGCCAATCCTCGGATTTCAGCAAATAGAACCAACGTAACTGTTGCACCCGCATGATCCTGAATCCTTCCAAAACGCAATTTCTAGTGCGTTGATGATGAGAGTCCATGAAACTCTTTGATCTGTATATATATATATGAAACGAATGTTCGCCGCGCTATGGCGAGAATCAAATGTTGAACGGGAACCGCCCTCAATCCGTGAAGCTCTTACAACTGTCTAGAACTAGTGTGCGCGGCGCTAAGGCGAGAACCACATTTTGAAAACCACCCGCCCTCAATCCGTGAAGCTCTTGCAATTTGTGCAAACGACTGTGCGCGGCGCCACATGTTGAAAACGACCCACCTTCAATCCGTGAAACTCTTGACAACTGTTCAAACGAATGTGCGCGGCGCTAGAAAGCGAGAACCACATTTTGAAAACGACTCGCCCGCAACCCGCGAAACTCTTGACAACTTTTAAAACGAGCGTGCGCCGCGCTAAGGCGAGAGCCACAATTAAAAAACGGCCCGCCCTCAATCCGTGAAGCTCTTGCACAGATTTAAAACGAATGTGCGCGGCGCTAAAGCGAGAACCGCATTTTGAAAACCACCCGCCCTCCATCTGTGAAACTGTTTCCACTTGTTTAATGTTCAGGGTCATAAGTGGTGAGGAAGTCTTAAGCGAAACCGCCCTAAAAACTGGACTCGGGGTGCGACAGGGAGAAATTATTTATAAGGAAAAGAATGGAGGACGAGGAGGAGGAACAGTGCAAACCCAAGACTCATCAACGATGTTGGAATGAACCCTCCCTCCAAGTTCCCTCTTCATAGGCTCATGCAACGGTTCATTTCCATTGAGGGAACTGCCTCGTTGGAAGACCGTTTGAATACCTTGAAGCATGCCAAAAACATTGCTTTCTGGATTTCTACGCCACGGATCAACCTGACTGCTGCGTCCTGACGATCTGGAACCGTGCCAGAACGACATTTTTGGAACTTTCACACCGCGAATCAACATAATTGTCGCGCCCGCATGATCCTGAATCCTTCCAAAACACCACGTCTGGCGCGATGATGATGGGAATCCGTGAAGCATTTGCAATATTTTGGAACGAATGTGCGCGGCGCAAAAGCGAGAACCACATTTTGAAAAAGAGTCACCCTCAACCCGTGAAACTCTTGCAACTGTTTAGAACGGCTGTGCGGGCGCTAAATGAAAAACCACATTTTGAAAACCCCCCGCCCTCAATCCGTGAAGCTCTTGCAATTTGTGCAAACGACTGTGCGCAGCGCCACATGTTGAAAACGACCCGCCTTCAATCTGTGAAACTCTTGACAATTTTTCAAACGAATGTGCGCGGCGCTACAGAAGGCGAGAACCACATGTTGAAAACAACCCGCCCTCAATCCGTGAAACTCTTGCAATTTTATCAGCTTCCGAGTCATAAGTGGTGAGGAAGTCTCAGGCGAAATGCCCGGCACGCCCTAAAAACTGGCCTCGGGGTGCGACAGGGAGAAATCATCTATAAGGTAAAGGAAAAGGAATGGAAGAGGAGGAGGAGGAGGAGGAGGAGGAGGAGGAGGCAAGGAAGGGAGGTGGAGGGGAGGAAGAGTGAGAGAGGAGGAGGGAGGAGAGGAGAAGGAGGAGTGAGGGAGGTGTAAAAAAAGGAGGAGAGAGGAGGTAGGTAGGAGAGGGATGAGAGGAGGAGGAGGAGAGAGGAGGAGGACAGGAGAGGAGGAGGTAGGAGGAGAGGAGGGAGGCAGGGAGGGAGGAAGAGGGAGGAGGGTGGGAGGGGAGGAGAGAGGAGGAAGGAGGGAGTAAGGGAGACGGGCGGAGGAGGAGGAGGACGGAGGAGGAGGAGTAGGAGGAGGAGGAGGCCGGAGGAGGAGGAGGCTGTAGAGGAAGAAGAGGCGGAGAGACGAGGGGAGGGGAAGTTGGCGGAAAAAAGGCATGACCCACCCTTCGTCCCCGTGTAGGCGGGCATGATATGCCCGGCGTCGGCTGCGCGTCGCCGGGCGGCGTCCGGCTTGCCTATCGGATGGCTGCGGGTCTGTCGTCCAGTGGCTTCGTGCGGAGTGCCGCTTCTTCGTTCCTTCCCCTTCGCTTGGCTGCGTCGAGCGGCGCGCGCGGCCGGCGGTCTGGCTGCCCTGTCGGGCCCGCGGCGGCACAGCCTTCCCGGCGCGGCCGCGCCCGCGCGGGCGCCGTGCCGGCGCCGCCCGCCCCATCCCCCCCCCGCCGCGTTAACCGCGGGGGGGGAGGGGGGACGGGGGCGGCGCGGCAGCCAGCAGTGGTCGCCCGCCCGATGGCCTCCCAGGTGTGGTCCGAGTGTTCGGGGGTCGCGCAGAGCCACGGACGAGGCGATCCATGGCTTAGGCGGCCACCGGCCCACCACTGGGCCGAGCATCCGCGTGGCACTCGTGGGCATTTTTGTATTTCGTCCCAGCTAACCACCACCACCCAACGCGTCGCCAAAACCAAGACACGAAAAGAGACACAAGACGATAATACAATGCCATGGACGGCCCCCGGGGGGGGAGGTGCCCTCCCCAAGATGCGGCCGGTGCCGCCTCCCTCGGCGGCGGAAGTCCGCGATTGCCCATGAGCACGGGGCCTGTCGCTGATCCACGCCCCCTTAAACCATGCTTGCGATCGCCCGAGAGCAGACGGGGTCGAAGGCTCGCGCCGCATCGCCGACGCATTGCCGGTGCATCGGCGTGGGGAAACACGGGCGCCACATCGAGCCGCACCGTCGATGCCTCGGCAGTGCGGCGCGGCCCCGCGACCCCACCTTTATCCCAGATTGCGGTGTTGGTGGCAGTATTTCGGCCACCTTGGAAGCCAGAGTATTACCACCATCACCGAGATCGGGATCGTCTTCCCTCGGTGGAGGCACACCGCCGATGTTGATGTCTCGGGCTGGGCGAAAAGGGGGGATAGCAAAGGGGGGGGTGGAGAATCAGCTCACGTAGCTGATTTTCCCAGCGCCTCCCGGCGCCAGGAGGCGCCCATGTATCGAGGAATGGGCCCGGCGGCGGGGCCGCAACCAGCTGCATGCAGCAGACTTCGGAAACCCCCCTTTCCCTATCCCCCCTTTAGTTCGGCCCGAGTGTTGGTGTCAACCTCTAGGCCCCGCGACGCCATCGGGGACGGACTGACCCGGGTCAATCCAGACCCGGGTCAGTCAGGCCTGCAACATCGCGCAGGATCCCGCAAGATCCTGCACCCTAACCCGGGTCAGTGCGCAGGATCCTGCAGGATCCTGCGCCCAAGCCCGGGTCAATGCGACCCTGGCCCTGCAGGATCCTGCAGGATCGGGCGCTCCGGCCGACCCCCGTCTCAAGGCCCCGTCTCGAGGCCCCGCGACGCCACCTGCTCGGACCCCGGCCGGGGAGGCCTGCAGAGCCACGGCCCGCCCGAATTCGCGAGAGGAGGCCGCGGAGGCCGCCCGCAGAGGGCCCCCTCCCCCCGCACGAGGGGGGGGGGCCGGGCGGAGCACGCACAGGGGGCGGGAAGGGGCGCGGCGGCGTCCCAGGGGGGGGGGGGGGCGTACAGCATATTCGGCCCGACCTAAGGAACGATGAATAAGGAACGGAGCCCCTGCTTTTTTCCCAAGCAGGTCTACGGAGTCCGAGGGAGCACCAGAGGGGGCTCGCCGCCGAAAAGGTGGCGGAACGCATGCGAACCGAAGGAACGACTGAGCCCCTTTTGAAAAGCAAGTGTTCCTTATTCAAGCCGGACCCTGTAAGCTATGGCCCGAGGGGCCGGGGGACGCATGGAAAGAAGACCCATCGGCCAGAAGAAGTGGGTCAAAACATCCGTATTCGACCAAGTCCGTATTGGCCGGCGATAAGAGACTATCAGGGGGGAAGAGGGGGTATGATTTGCTGAAAGTAGCTATTGGGTGTCCGCCCGCCGCCAAGAGGACGGAAAAGGTGAAGCTACTCGATCGCTGAAGTGGGAAGGCGCTGAAAGTAGATTCGAGTCTGGGACTCCAAAAATACCTACATTCAACGACCAATGGGTACAGTCGCCCCCGTATCAGAAGGATGCGCGACAGGGATGCAAGGGCCTTGGGCGCCCATCTCGCTCGAAGCTCTTCGGGCGGGGCGCGGCCGGCGAACGTGGCCAAGGATGGACCGACGAGGCAAGGATGCAAGGGCACCCTTGGGAAGCTTGCCCATTCTTGCTACAGTCGAGGTACTACCAGAAGGAACGCCAAATAAGGGGCAAAGGGGCTTTTCTGGTCACGGTGGGCTCAGGCCACACACAAATCCCGCGACATAAATCTAAGAAACGACCCAAATCCCCGAGCCCCTTCCGAACCCAAAGCGGCTTTTATTTCAGCGTCTTGGCTGTATGCGGGCGAACTGCAAAAAGAACCACGAACTCCAGGGAGATCTCCCGGCTCCCGCCCGGAGATCCCCCCCCACTGGTCGTGGCCCCCCTCCCGGCCGCCCCCGGAAGTGGCGCGAGGGGCCGTCGGCCTTCCGGGAGACCGCCGGGCGGGCTTCCGGGGGGCACGGTGTGCTGGAGGCTTGGTGCCGCCGGCGGCCTCCTCCTCCCTCCTCAAGCGCCTCGTCGTCGTCGTCGTCGTCGGCGTCGTCGTCGTCGTCGTCGTCGTCGTCGTCGTCGTCGTCGTCGTCGTCGTCGGCGTCGGCGTCGGCGTCGGCGTCGTCGTCGGCGTCGGCGTCGGCGTCGTCGGCGTCGGCGTCGTCGTCGTCGTCGCCGGCGGCCTCCTCCCTCCCCTTCCAGCGCTTGTGCTTCTCCTGCTGTGCCTGCTTCGGCCCCGAGGCGTCTCTGGGCTGCCCCGACCGCGTCTTGAACCCATGACAGAAGGTGTTCGAGGCTTGGGTGCTGGCATTAGGTCGGGCCTGTCCCCCTACAGGGGGATTTTGGACGAAAATAAAAAAGTCGCAAAAAATACTCCAAAGAGATTCCAAAATACTCAAAAAATAGTCCCCTGACTATTTTTGACTATTTTTGAGTATCCCCCCTGTAGAAGGACAGACCCGACTTAATACCGGCGCCAACACCAATTCAGGGGGGTGCCGTCGTTGGTGGAAGGTGATCCTGGGTTTTGGTGCTGGTGGTAATCACTCGGCCGCCCAAGACGCCCGAGAATTACCACCATCGCCGAGATTGGAAGCATGTTCCCGCGGTGGAGGCAATCGCCGAGGCTGAGTGTTGCTTTCAACCTCTAGGCCTCTGAAGGTGGCCTCTCAGAACCCCCCCCCAGCTTCTGAGGAGCCTTTTGAGGATCCCCTGGGGTTCCAGAGGATTCCTCGAGATTCAGTGGGATTCCTGCGGAAGGGTGGGGGCCCACAAGACTCCAGAAGATCCCTCAACGGTCCCAAAAAAGTCTCGGGATTCTCGAAGACTCCTCTTGGGAGCCCGCGAAGACTCGTCCAGACTTGTGGCGATTCCAGACCGTTCCCGACGAAGCATCTGGGCGCTTCTGAAGCCCTTTGCCTTCTAAATAAGAAGCGCCCCGCCTTCTCAGAGGGCTGCGTCGTCGTCGGCGTCGTCGTCGTCTTCGTCGTCGTCCCCCCCTTGTGCCACACCCGTGCGCGCGCCGCCAACAAGAGACCGACTCGGCCGCGAGCGCACGCGGGCCGCGGGCCGAGCGGGACGCCTCCCCGGAAGAGCACAGCCAACATGTGATCAGGCGGCGCGCTCTCTCCTCCTCCTCCTCCTCCTCCTCCTCCTCCTCCTCCTCCTCCCCTCCTACCTCCCCTCCTCCATCCTCCTCCTCCTCCTCCTCCTCCTCCTCCTCCTCCTCCATCCTCCTCCTCCTCCTCCTCCTCCTCCTCCTCCACCTCCTCCTCCGCCTCCGCTCTCCTCCTCCTCCTCCTCCTCCTCCTCCTCCTCCTCCTCCTCCTCCTCCCCCACTCCGCCGTGCCTCCCCAGGAGCCCGCGACAGAGGCGACGGTTGCGCAGTTCGCAGTCCCCCAGGGCGCTGCGAGGTCTCGGCTGGGCGTGCACCCTGCCCTCCTCCGCCGTGTCTCCCAGGAGCCTACAAAAGTGGCGGCAACAGCGCAGTTCGCAGCCACCCGAGGAGCCGCCAGGTCTCGGCCTGGCGTGCGTGCCCCGCTCCTCTGCTGGACCTCCCAGGAGCCCACGAAGGTGGCGGCGATTGCGCAGCTCTGTCCCTGGGGGAGATGCGAGGCCTCGCATGCGTGCGCGTCTTCCCCTACTCCGCAGGGCCTCCCAGGAGCCCACGAAAGCGGCGACAGTTGTCAGGCCGCAACCACCAAGGGAGCTGCGAGGTCTCGGCTTGGCCTGCGTACACCGCTGGTCCGCTGGACCTCCATGAGCCCAGGACAGTAGCGACGGTTGCGCAGTTCGCAGCCACCCATGGTGCAGCGCAGGAGGCAGGAGGAGGGAGGAGAAGGAGACGGAGTTGATACCACAGTGCTTTACTCAAAACGAGAACCCAACACATAAGGTTGGGACAACATACTATGCGGTGCACACGGGCCGCTGTTACCATTGCCTTCGCAAGACTTTGACCCTCACGACCCGATGCAACGAACATGTTTTTCTGCACATCCCCGATCTAAATCCAGCTCCCCAGGGATATCCCCGACATCACAGATTCGCAGTTCGTAGCCGCCCAAGGATGGCGAGGCCGACTCTAGGTTCGGACCCTCCAGAAGCCATCGAACGTGGCGACGGTCGCACAGTTCGCAGCCCCCCAAGGATGGCGAGGTCTAATCCAGGTCTGCACAAGACGTCACTCTGCTGGATCCCCCAGCAGCGGTTGCGCAGTCCGCAGCCCCCCAAAGACGGCGAGGTCGAATGTAGGTCTTCATAAGGCGTGGATCCGCTGGACCCCACAGCAGCCTTCAAAAGCTGCGACGGTTGCGCAGTTCGCAGCCCCGCCAGGGATGGCGAGATCTATTCTATGTCTACGTCATGCATCACTCCGCTGGACCCCCCAGCAGCCCTCAAAAGTGGCGACAGCTTCGCTGCTCGCAGCTCCCCAGGGGTGGCGAGATCTAATCTGAATCTACCGAAGGCGTCGCTCCGCTGGACCCCCCGGCAGCCCTCGAACGTGTCGACGACTTCGCACTTCGCTGCCCCCCCAGGGAGGGCGAGGTCTGGTCTAGGTGTGCATTAAGCACCACTCCGCTGGACCCCCAGCCCCTGGCAACTCTAGACAGTGGCGACAGCTTCGCAGTTAGGAAGGCACCAACTATACACCAACACCGATCCTGGCCAGGATAACCCTGGGCCCAGGATCGGTGTATACGCCCTCCTGCCTTGCGCAAGAAGGCATATACACGGATCCTGGGCCCAGGGTGATCCTGGGCCAGGATGGGTGTTGGTGTATAGTTGGTGCCCTCCGAAGTTCGCACCCCCCCAGAAATGCCGAGGTCGAATGCACAGCTGCGCAGGGCGTCACTCCGCCGGACCCCCCCGGCGGCCCTCGAACGTGGCGACGGCTTCGCAGCCCGCAGGCCCCTGGGTATGACGAAGTCCAGCTTGGGTCTGCGTAAGGCGTCACTCCGCTGGACCCCCCCAAACCAAGGCCGAACCTAAACGGAATCCCACCAGCCCTCTGGGCGTCGGTGGTTTAGAGCGTTTCCTCTTCCACCCCTCCTTCTTCCCCTTCGGGGAAGGGTTTACCCCTCCCCCTACCCCCTCCCCACTGACCTGGACAGGGGGGGCCCAAACCAAGGCCGAACCTAAACGGAATTGTTCGTCTTCGTTTCGCTCTCGTTTTCCCTCGCCTCCGTCTCGAATCCGCCCTCACCGCGAAGCGAAACCGAAACGAAAATGGCCCACGCACTCGCCAAAAACACCGCTCAGGTCCAGCCCTGCCCCCCCAGCAGCCCTCGAATGCGGCGAGAGCTTCCTATAGGCTCCCAACTCCGCGCTTCGCGCCTCCGCGAAGCGCGAACAACCTCGCGCTCTCGCGCCGCCCCCCCCCCCCCCCCCCAAAGGGAGGAAAGGAGGACGAGGAGGAGGGGGAGAAGGAACGAGGACCGCGAAGCGCGAATATCTTCGCGCCCTCGTGGGAGCCCTTGGCTTCGCAGCTTCGCAGCCTCCCGGCGAGCCCCCCCCAGGCAGGACGGCAAAGGTCAGCAGGCAGGGCAGCAGGCAGGCACCCAAGGAGGGACAGGAGGAGGGGGCCGAGAGGAGGTCGCGACCGTAGGGCTCTGCTCTGAACGATCAGCCAACGCACGAGGGCTGGGGAAGCATACCATGCGGCCCAAACATGGTCGGCCTCGCCTCCTCGGGCCTCCAAGCCCCCACGACTCTGCCCAAAAACATGTGCTTCTCCGCATCCCGACCGCACATGTGATGACATCAGCATCGCCTCCTGAAGCCCTCAAGCTTCACGGCCCGATGTAATTCACAAGTTGTTTCTGCGCACCCCCGGTGGAAACCTTTCACGATGGAAATCTGCGCTGCTCACGATCCCCTGGCCTAACACACAGAAGTTCCCCCCCCCCCCCCAAGCCAACTCTCTCCGGCGCAAACGAGGGGAGGGGGGGGTCCGAAATCCCCCCCCCCGAGCCAACTTTCTCTGGCGCAAAGGAGGGGAGGGGGGGGTCCGAAATCCCCCCCCCCCCCCTGTCTGGCGCAAGGGGGGGTCCGACCCCGCCCCCACGCCCCCTCTGTAGGAGGGCGGGGGTCCGAAAATCCCCCCCACCCCCCTGGAAGGGAAGGTTGAGGGGTGGTTCTGCGAGCCCCCCTCCCCCCCCATGTTCCATTCGAGGGGCATCCACTGGTGCGCTTCCTTCAACAATTGTTGCAGCAGCTTCGGCTCATTTTCAGAATTCGAGTTTGGCTCTCGCCCTCTCGCCTTGGGGCCGCGCGCATGAGTCTTAAGAAGTGCAGCAGTTTGAGGGATTCGTAGGGTTGAAGTCCCAGGAATGGTGTTCTGGCAGGGGTTTGGATTGTCAGGACGCTACAGTCACGTTGATTCGGCGTTGAAGTCCCAGGAATGGTGTTGTGGCATGGTTGAGGATTCTCAGACGGTTGTCCTCATTGGGGCACTTGGGGACCTATGGAGATGGAACTTGAAGGGAGGGCTGATTGTAACATCGTTGACGCGTGTTGGGCTTCCTCTTCCTCCTCCTCCTCCTCCTCCTCATCCTCTTCCATCCTCCTTCTCCTCCATCCTCCTTCTCCTCCATCCTCCATCCACCTCCTCCTCCTCCTCCTCCTCAGCCATCCTTCTCTTTCTCCATTTCTTCCTCTATCCTCCTTCCAACTCCTCCCTGCTCCCTCCTTCCCTCCCTCCCCCCCTTGCGGGCCGCGCCCGGTACGACCCCTCCGCGCGAGAGAAAACCTCTCATCCGGAGGTTGTCGGCCGGGACCGTGTGCAACTGCCGGGGGGAAACTTCGAGCAGCCCCTCTCCAGGAAGGCCTCGGCCGCGGCGCCGAGAGATGGAGGGAGGGTGAAGGAGAAGGAGGGGAGGGGAGGGCGGGAGGGAAGGAGAGAAGGAGGGAAGAAGAGGAGGAGGAGGAGGAGGATGAGGAGGAGGGGGAGGGGGAGGCGACGGAGGGAGAGAGGGAGGGAGGGAGGGAGAGAGGATTGGATAGGTCCTCCAGAGGAAGCTACGGTGGCCGCATGCGTGGGCGCCTTTTCGTGGGGGGCGCCAGGTTCCCAAGGAGGTGACCGTGCGCGACACCACGGCGACACAGGTAGAGCCCGCCTTGGCACTCTGGGTGGGGGGAGAGGGTGGTGTGGAATATCAGCCTGCGCAACGTCCAGGTCCACCCCAGAGGCTGTCGCAGGCCGGGCAATCGCCGAGCCGCAGGAATGGGAACTCTGGCCAGTCGGGGGGGCCAGGAGGGTCTTCGGCGACTGGAACTCTTGTATGATCTTTCGACCGAGGCCCTGCCATCGCACGACGCAAGGAGGGAGGAGGGAGGAGGCAGGAGGGAAGAGGGAGGAGGGAGGAGGGAGGAGGGAGCCACTCCCAGGGGGCGAGGGCTGTCCTGCCTGGCCTCGCCGAGCCCAGCCTGGCCCAGCCCCAGCCTCCAGCAGCGGAGGGGGGGAGGGGGGGAGGGGCGCAGGCGAGGAGGACGAGCCGAGCGGGAGAGGGTAAGGAACCCCCAACGCGCATAGAACAGACACCAACTATTCTGCTTCGAGCGCTCCCCACCGACACCTTAAGCGTCTGTTCCCGACGGCGCGCGTTCATCGATTTGGGGGAACGCTGCGCGCGGGGCCCTGTGGTCTCGGCCAGTGCGGCGGTCGAGCCGGTGGCGAATTCCGCTGTCTCCAAAGTCAAGATCCCTAGAGCTCATGACGAAAGAAATTGAAAGACACCCCGGAGCGGAAAACCAAGCTCTGGAAACGTGCGGTGCGAAATGGATAGAGAGCCGCAGCCTGTTGAAAGAGGAAGGGAAAGAGCATCAGCAGGAGGAGCAGGAGGAGGCGGACGACGAAGGATGAGGAAGAGGAGGGAGGTGAGGCAGACCTCTCCTCCCTACTTGTCCTCCTTCCCCTCCCACCACTGCACAACTGCTGTTTCTGGATTCAAAGACGGTTCAACCGTGTTCCATGTAATCACGCTATTTCATGTTATGCTCTATTATGTCTTGTTATGTTCTCGTCGGGCTGGCGTGACGTCGTCATATCTGTGACGTTATATACGTCGTCTAATATGTTTTTCCTCTTAACTTATATGTTGCTATCATAATGGAGTATGATAGGTTATGTTCATCTCTGTCACTATCTCTGATGTGAGATGTGATGGTCTGATCTGCTCTGTGGCACGATGTTATGGCATGGTACATTATGCCAAATTGTGCTCTAATATGATGCTCTGTTCCGTGATGCTGTTGGCAGCTCGGTTCAGTATGATATATTGTGTTATGCTCTGCTAGTCTGTGTTACGATATGTTCGGTGATGCTGTCATGATACTATATGATACGCCATGTCAAAACATGTTATGCTATGCTCGGTTGTAGTATGCTATGTTGTATTATGCCGTCTTCTGCTCTGTCATGTTCTGCTCTGGTATGTTGCCATGTCCTGTTTGTTGACGGTCCAGTTCGTTACAGTATACTATGCTATGCCCTGCTAGTATGTATCGCTATGCTCTGCTGTCTTGTACGATCTGTTATGTGGTGCTGTGTCATGATATGAAATGTTATGTTAAGGTGTGGTGTGTGAAGCTCGGCTAGTTTCTGTTAGGTGTGCTCTGTCGTCTTCGGTTCTGTCATGTTCTGATATGGTATGCAATGCGATGCTATGTGGTCTCTACTTCGTCATGAAATTGCTATATTAGGTTATGGCGTGTTATGTGCATAATGCTCGTGTTCTGTTCTGTCATGTTCTGTTGTGTCATGTTGTGTTTTGTCGTGTTCGTCCTCTCCTTCGAACAAACAATTCGTTCGCCTCCTCAGGGCTTTGTGGGACTCCTTTGGTGGGCCGATTGGCCGTTTTGCGGTCCTCTTAGGCTGTCCTGAAGCCATGTTGGCCCATCTTGGAACCCTCTTGGGCGGTCTTGGGCTCTCTTACAGCGCTTGTGGGCCGTCTTGGAGCCCTCTTTACGTCTCTTGGGCCATCTCGTCGCCCGTCGTCACATACACACATATCGGTATACATAATATGTATGTATGTATGTATATGCATATACCTACCTACCTACCTACCTACCTACCTACCTACCTACCTACCTACCTACATGCATACATACATACATACATGCACACATACATATATACATACATGCATACCTACATACATGCATGCAAGAAGCATGCATGCATACATACATGCTTACCGTCACATACAAACATACATGCATACATACCCACACATCCATCCATCCATCCATCCATCCATCCACACATAAGAAAGAGCGTGTTCTACCGCTGCTGGCGGAAAACCGGGGGGGGTCACTACCGGTTCGAACCCCTGCCCCCCGGGGCCCCTCCCCCCCCC
>CAUYUJ010012195.1:0-18362 GCA_963575745.1 Prorocentrum cordatum | reverse complement strand
AAGCGTCCCCCTCCCTATGGGGTTCCTCCCTGGGGTGCCCAAATGCCAGGCCTGCCGTATCGCGGCGACCATGAGGCCCTCAAGAGAGGGAAGTCTGGGCCACCAAACAGGCCGATCGCCTGAGAGATCCCCACAACCCAGGCGCGAACGGGCAAATGCCGCGCTACTGCGAAAGCCCATTTTGAAAGCGGGCTGCCCTACATCACTGTAGCTCCTAGATTCTTGAAAACAAATGTGCGCAGTGCTGGGTCAAGGGGCACATTTGAAGAAGGTCCGCCCACGTATGAGCAACTGCTGAAAAAACAAGGCGGTGAGGGAGCTCCTGGCAAAACGCCTGGCCCGCCCTACCAACACGTCTCGTTGTGCGGCGAGAAGGAATTATCGGAAGTAAGAGGGATCGAAAAGCAGAGTGAGGGGAGAGTGGGCGGCGGAGAAGGAGCGATCTGAGCCCCTCTCCTTCCTCGCGACGGCGGCGGCGACGACAACGGCGACGACGACGACGACGACGACGACGACGACGACGAGCACGGCGACGACGACGACGGCGGCGGCGACGACGGCGGCGACGACGACGACGACGACGACGACGACGACGACGACGACGGCGGCGACGACGGCGACGACGACGAGGGCACGACGGCGACGGAGGCAGCGGCGGTGTCCGCCCCGCGCCGCACCACGCCGTCCGACGCGTCGAGCTCGCTGATGAGCAGGCGCTGGCCGCGGCGCACGCGGCAGAAGCCGGCGTCCCTGTCGAAGAAGATGCCGGGCAGCCTCGCCGGGCGAGGGCGGACGGCGAGGGCGACGGCGCGGGCGACGGCGCGTGGAAGGCGGCGGCGAGGACGACGACGACGACGAGCAGCAGGCGGGCGGGCAGGCCGGCGAGGGCGGCGGCGGGCGCGGCGGCGGCAGCCGGAGAGCGGTGCCTCGCGAGCGGGGCGGCGGCGGGCAGCGGCGGCCGCGGCGGAGGCCAGCGGCGGAGGCCCACGGCGGCACCGGCTGCAGGGGGCGCCCGCGGGGCAGAGCGCACGGGGCTCTTCCTCGGCGGCGAGCCCGGGTGGGGAAGGGTGGAGGGGCGGGCCTGCACGGTTTCCCCCGGGGCGGAGGGAAGGAGGAGGAGGAGGAGGAGGAGGAGGAAAATGAGGAGGTAAGAGGAGGAGGAGGAGGAGGAGGGAGGAGGAGGAGGAGGAAGGAGGAGGAGACGAGGAGTAGGAGGAGGAGGAGGAGGAGGAGGGAGGAGGAGGAAGAGGAGGAGGAGGAGGAGGAGGAGGAGGAGGAGGAGGAGGAGGGGGAGGAGGAGGAAGGGGGGAGGAGGAGGAAGAGGAGGAGGAGGAGGGAGGAGGAGGAGAAGGAGGAGGAGGAGGGGGGAGGAGGGAGAGGAGGAGGAGGAGGGGAAGGGGAGGAGGAGGAGGAGGAGGAGGAGGAAGGAGGAGGAGAGGAGGAGGAGGAGGAGGGGGAGGGGAGGAGGAGGGGGAGGAGGAGGGGAGGAGGAGGAGGAGGAGGAGGAGGAGGAGGAGAGGAAGCGAGGAGGAGGGAGGCGGAGGGAGGAGGAGGAGGAGGGGTCGCCTAAGCCCTTCGGAAAACCCCTCCAGGCGGGCCTTCTTAGAAGGCGCAGAAGTCCCCCGGTCTCCCGAGAAGTTCTCTGAGCTTCCCCCGAAGGTACACAAAAACCTCTCGGAGGGCGCGAGGGCTTCTGAGAAGCCCTGCCGCCGTCTGAGAAGGCCTTCTCCTTCTCACTCCCCCCCTCGCTCCCACCCGGATTCTTACCCACATCCAGTGCGCCTCGGGGTTCTGGGGGAAGGGAGCCCGAAACTCCGAGCTGCAGTGGATGATGGGCGTGTTTTCCACCACCACAACCACCATGAGTTGGAGGGGGGGTCCTCCTCCGCCTCCTCCCCTCCTCCTCCTCATCCTCCTCCTCCTCCTCCTCCTCCTCCTCATTCCTCCTCCTCTCCTCCTCCTCCTCCTCCTCCTCCTCCTCCTCCTCTTCGTCCTCCCCCTCCTCGCCCTCCTCTTCTTCCTCCCCCCCTCCAACTTCTTGTGGTGGTGGTGGAAAACAGGCTCATCAGTGGATATGGACACAAGCCCTGCCCGCACCCTCCGAGGGCAGCCCGTGCCCCCATCGGGCGTGCGCCCGGCCCACGGTCGAGGCCGAACGGCCCGCCCGCGCTCGACGGCGCGGCTGCCGCGCCCCCCGCGCCCCCCGCCGCGAGACCGGGCGCTTGCGCGCACGTCGTCGGCCCGTCCGCGGCGGCGTGGCCCGCGCCGGGCGCCTGGGCGCGCAGGAAGCCCTACAGCTACAGCTCTGCCCGGGGCACCACACTTCTTTCCACCCAGCGAAGCCCAGCGGCAAAGGAGGACACAGACGAGTAGGAGGAGGCGGAGGAGGAGGAGGAGGAGGAGGAGGAGGCGGAGGAGGAGGAGGAGGAGGAGGAGGAGGACACAGACGAGTAGGAGGAGGAGGAGGAGGAGGAGGTGGAGGAGGAGGAGGAGGAGGAGCAGGAGGAGGAGCAGGAGGAGGAGGAGGAGGAGGAGGAGGAGGAGGCCACGAGATGCGGTGGACAGGGTACAAAGTTACCCACGAGTTCGCAGGGCCGGCCGTGTGCTCGGACCTGGCCGCAGGTATCGAGCCGTGGCCCCCACGGCGGGTGCTCAGAAGGTAGCTACGCCCAGACCAGTGCAGCGCTGTCCACAAGCCGCAAGAGAGTCCCGTCTCGGAGTGCCGCGCCAGCTGAGGGCGAAATCCCGTCCACATCTTGCAGGGCGCTGTGACACGAATACCGTTTTCGCGAGGGGCGCAAGTGGAAGGCCTGTAGACGCCGGGCGTTTGGCCCATGGTAGTGCCTTGTTGAGCGCGGCCAGCGCCGCGCCCATGAAAACACTGCCATGGGCCAGCCGTGGTCTGCAGCGGCGGTGGTCAACCCAGATCCGCGACGTTGTGATTTTGTTTGCGACATGGGCCCCAGAGGCCTGCACCCCTTCCCGGGGACCCGTTTTTCATCCCGAGTCGTTCTTTGACGGCCCAAGGGCCTGGCAAGGGCCTGGTAAGGGCCCCCGGAGGCCGAAAAAAGCCAAGAACCTCGCGTCATTGTTTTCGTGGGAGGTCGTGGGAGAGCAGGCCCATCACCAAGGGAGGCCTCTGGGGGCTTCGGTAACTTCTACCTCTGGAAGTGCGAGTATGGTCAAGGGGGAGGAGCGAGGAGGGGTGGGAACGGGGAGGGGAGCACTCTTCTTCCTCCTCCTCCTCCTCCTCCTCCTCCCTTCCTCCTCCTCCTTTTCCTCTCTTCTCCTCCTCCTCCTCTCCTCAGCTTCCTCCTTCTCGTTTACTCCCTCCTCCTCCCTCGTCCTCTCCTCTCCCTCCTACTCCCCTCTCTCTCCTACTCTTCCTCCTCAGTTTCCTCCTCCTCTCCTTCTCCTTCTCCTCCTCATTTTTCCTCCTTCCTCCTCCGCCTCCTCCTACTCCTCGCCTCCTCCTCCTCCTCCTCCAACTCCTCTCCTCCTCTCCTCCTCCTCCTCCCTCCTCCTCCTCCCCCCCCTCCTCCTCCTCTTTTCCTTCCTCCTTCCCCCCTCCTCTCCTCCTTCCTCTCCTCCTCCTCATTCCTCATCCACATCCCTCATCCTCATTCACTCATCATCATCAATCAAGCATCATCATCATCATCATCATATCATCATCATCATCATCATCATCATTATTCATCATCATCATCATCATCATCATCATCATCATCATCATCATCATCATCATCATCATCATCATCATCATCATCATCATCATCATCATCATCATCATCATCATCATCATCAGCAGCAGCAGCAGCAGCAGCAGCATCATCATCCTCATTATCATCATCAGCAGCAGCATCATCATCACCATCATCATTATCATCATCATCGTCATCTTAATCATCATCATCCTCGTCCTCCTTTTCCTCCCTCCTCCCTCCTCCCTACTCTCTCCTCCCTCCCCCCATCACCACCACCATCATCACCATAATTTGCATTGTCATCCTCACCACCACCATCACCATCAAAATCAGCATCATCATCAGCAGCAGCGTCAGCACCAGCAGCAGCATCATCAACAGACCACCACCACAACCACCACCACAATCACCACCACCACAGCCACCACCACCACCACCAGACCATCAACGCACCATCACCACCACCACCACAAAAACCCACCACCACTACCACCACCACCGCAACCTACCACACCACCACCACCACCACCACCGCCACAACCACCACCACTACCAGCAGCACAACCCACCACCACCACAAACCACCACACCACCACCACCGCCACCACCAACCCACCACCACCACCACCACAAACCACCACCACACCACCACCAAAGCACCACCACCACCACAACCCACCACCACCACCAACAACCACCACCACACCACCACCAAACCACCACCACCACCACCACCACCCTCCAACACAACCACCGCCACCACAACAAACCACAACACCACCACCACCACCACAACCACCACCACCGCCGCCACCACCACAACCTACCACCACCACCGCCATCACCACCGTCGTCCTCGTCGACGCTCCCCGCCGCCGCCTCCCGCCGCCGCAGGCGCCGGCGCCGGGCCAGAAAAAGAAATCGTTGTCCCCCGCCGCCGCCAGCCGCCGCCGACGCAGGCGCCGGCCCGAGGAGAGGGAAAGTAAGGGAAGGGAAGAGGGGGGGGGAGGGGGTTCAAAACTGGTTTCAACGCCCCCCCCCTCCATCCAGGGGGGGGGTCCGGTTCCAACCCCCCACCCCCCTCCAAGCGACCACAGAACGCGCTCTTTCATATGTACATATGTGTGTATAGTACGAACGTGTAGATGTGATCACGTGCATATGTGTGTATATAAATGTATATGTATAGAAGTGCATGTATGTATGCGTATGTATGTATATAAAGATACACAGATATAGAGTGCGGTCTAAGACATGCGAACTATATGTGGTGCAATACGCACGGTACAAGCTCTCTGATGCCAGGGGCGCAAGATGTGCGATGCAGACTCTGTCGTGCAGCACAGGGGGTGCAGGCAGCGTTGCACAGCCGGTGTGGCTCCAGCTGCGTGGCGTGCGCCGAGCGCGCCTCGACACGAGAGCCTGCGCGCGGGACGGGCACGAGGCGGGCACGGGCCGGCGACCCGGAACACCACGCCGTCGCACGAGCCGGGCGCGAGGCACGCCCACGGGCGAGCACCTGGCGAAGAGCCGGAGCACCCGGCCAGCTGAGCACAGGAGGCGGGCACGCGAGGCGGGCACCGGCGGAGACCGGGCGAATGCCCAGAAGACACCCAGGCAGGCGCACGGAGCGGGCACGAGTCGGGCGCGGGCGGGCACCGGGCGGAATCCGGGAGGACCCACCCCAAGGCACTAACCCAGGTGAGAACTCCGCAGTGCCTCTGCAAGGGGTGGGTCCTTCCCCTGGCAGTGTGGACGCTACGGCACCTTATCTCATCCCGCGATGATGAGTAGTAGCAGCAGGATAAAGGAAGGAGGTAGTAGGATCAGGCATGACTTCGCCTTATCCGCATTATCCTTCTCATCCTCCCTCCCTATCACTTTTCCCTCCTCCATCATCCGTCATCCCCCCCACCACACTGAGCACCCAAGAAGCCCCAACACACTCCAATATTGCCCAGGAGAGCCCCAAGAGACCATCACGAGAGCTCCCCAGCACGGCTCAAGAGGGCCCTGGGACGGAGAGGACGAGGTCCAAATTCATGTAATTTGAAGGAAACGAGTTCTGAGGGAGAAACGAGTCCTGGACCCCAGGGCCGTTCCGCCTGGACCAGTTCTTCATCCTGATCCGTTCTCGGGCAGTCCCAGGGCCGTGCAGGGCCCCGAGAGCCCTCAAAACGGCGGAAAACCTCTGGACCTGTTCCCCTCGGGACCACTCTCCTTCCTGGCGATTCATCTGCGTGTCCCTGCACTCCGCTGGACCCCCCCGGGGCGCGTTGAACGCGGCGACAGCCGCAGGATTGGCAGCCCCCAGGAAGGGCGAGGTCCAGCTTCTCCGGGGCACCAAAACCCTGTGGTGACGGACTGCGCGGTGACCTTGGAATTCCCAGCGACCGCAACGCGCGGTCCGTCACCACGCGACCCTGGGACCTCGGAGGCCCCGGTCGCCCGAGACGCCCTCGGAGAACGGCACGAGTCTCAAGACTGCGCGGTGACCCCGACCCCCCCGAGACTCACCACGCGGTGCGGTCACCGCACCGTTTGGAGGAGGAGGAGGAGGAGGAGGAGGAGGAGGAGGAGGAGCAGGAGGAGGAGGAGGAGGAGGAGGAGGGCGGAAGAGGAGGAGGAGGAGGAGGAGGAGGAGGAGAGCAGGAGGAGGAGGAGGAGGAGAGGAGGAAGAGGAGGAGGAGGAGGAGGAGGAAGATGAGGAGGACGAGAAAGCTTCCCCCGCGTGTCGCTGCACACCGCGCCCCCCCCCCCGCGGGGGTGCCCGAACGACGCGGCGGCGGCCGCACGCCCGGCGGCCGCCCGTGGAGAGGTGGCGCGGGCCAAACTCGCGGGCGGAGCGTCGCGGCCTCGGCGGGACTCTCTCGCGCGGCCTCGGCGGGGCGTCACGGGCCCTCGCTCGGGTGGGGGCTCGCGGGGCCGCCTCGGTGCCACCTCGCGGGGCCTCCTCGGTGGGGGCCTCACGGGGCCTCCTCGGCGGGATCTCGCAGAGCCTCGGTGAGGTATCGCGGGGCCTCCTCGGTGGGACCCCCTCGGGGCGGGATCTCACGCGGCCCTGGTGAAACCTCACGGGACATCGGTGAGGTCTCACTGGAGCGCCTGGGTGGGATCTCACGGGGCCTCGTTTGGATCTCACGGGGCTTCCCCCGTGGCATCTCACTGGGCGTCTCGTCGGCAGCATCTCACGAGGCTTCCTCGGGCTTTCTTGGGACCCTCTTGGGGCCATCTTTAGGCCTCTGGAGCCCTTCGGAAGCAAAAGAATGAGGAGGCTGAAAGCATCGATGCTCATCGTGTGTTCGAAGGATTTGGGCCTATCGTTGGGCCGACTTGGGGGGGCTGCTGCCTTGGGATGCCTGGCCATGCCCTGCCTCGTCGTTTCTCGTCTCGTCGTGTCTCGGGTCTGCCGTCGGTCTGGTCTGGCCGCCTGGGGCCGCCCTGGGGGGCGTCACCGGGCAGTATTGGAGTCCATGCCACGCCGATGCCCCGGCCGGGCGCTGACTCGGAGATGCTCCGCCCACACCGTCAGGGGGCAGTCCCTCCCCTTTCGGGTCAATACGGACCGGGGCCGCGAGAAGTCAGTGCCCACTCTTTGGGGGGCGGAAAGATACGGATACGTGTTGTCCCTGGACCTCTCTTGGGGTGCGTTCTGACCAAAATTTCGAGGCGAATCCAGCGGTGACAACGAGAATTCCCCGGGAGGACCAGGAAAGGCCGAAAACGAAGGGGGACAACACGTATCCGTATCTTTTTCTCCCCCGAAATATCGCTTCCAGTTGGCGTCAGACGTCTCAGCACGGCCTCCAAAGATGGCACAGCATTCTCAGCCACGGCCCATGGCTCCGCATGGCGTCCGGTATGCCTCCCAGAGGGTCGAAGGCTGCCCCAAGGCAGTTCCAAAGGGTCACAGAGCCTCCCAAGGAAGGATACCCCAGATTTCGTAATCAAGGGAGGGGGGTCTCATTTCGGGGGGGGTCTCTTCCAGGCTATCTTGCAGGGCCTGGGGGGGTCTGGGGACGATGTTTTGGAGGGTTCTCCCACGGGGGGGGTCTGAAATGGCTTGTCTTGGAGGGTCCAGACCCCCTCCCTTTTATCACGAAATCTGGAGTACCTCTGAAATATCAAAACCTTTCAGAATTTGAGGTGTTTCAATGTTGTTTGCGCTCTCGCCTTGTCTGAGGCCTCACAAAATGGCCAATAACGTGCAAGATAGTAAGTCACAAGAGGGGACCAGACGAGGCCCAAGACTGCACCGAGAGCGCCCCAAACCGAGCAATACCGTCCCATGAGGGGAGGCTAAGTAGGGCACCCGCAAGGTGTCCATTGAGCTTTGGCCTCGGCGCACCTCACAAAGATCCCTCGGCTGCACTTCGCAAGTACTGGCTCTCAACCGGCAGCAGCAACAGTCCACACAACAGAATGATGAGTGCCATAACAGGCGTCGTCGCCAGCGGATCCAGATGCGGAGCCCCTGCGAGGACGATCATGGTGAAGACCTGCGTCAAAAATATGACGACGTTCCCTGAGACCCCCTCATGTGCAGGGTACGTCACCTCGGCGAGGAACTCCATTGATATGGGGTTCGTGGCACCAACAAACGCACCAGTGAGGAACACCGCAGCGAGAATTGAAGGAAAGCCTGTGTCGATAAGGGGCTCACCGCGGAAATTGGACGGGAGCATCATGCACAGCCACGAAAAACTTCCGAACTCGGCGGCGAGCAGGAGTCCCAGCAGCAGCTTCAGGCGGCCCCGGAAAGCACGGTCGCCCAGCTCCCCCACCACGTAGCAGCCGCACGTGTACGCCACCATCGACGCCAGGGACAGGAGGTCGGCCCGGGAGTTCGTGTAGTGGAGGTGCCTCCAGATGGTCGGGGGCGGCAAAGAGGGGGGTGTCCAAGAGGGGGGGGTGCAAATCATGACGCGGGCGGCACGTGCGCGGCCCAGCGGGGGGGCCAGGGACGTAATGAAATAAGAGGAGGCGCCATGAGATCTGGGGAGATATCATGGCCCCCGCCATGATACCCACCCACCCCCCTGATGGTCCGCTACCGAAAATTTCGGGTAGCGCTCCGTAGAGATCGGTCGCTACCGAAATACCGAAATGTAGCGCCCAATACCGGTATCAGAGCGTTCTGAAATCCGCTGTTTCAACGCCCTCAAACGAAGATCCGGTCGCTACCGAAATTCGGGGTGCGTCGAAATCGCTACCGAAAATTTCCGGTACCAGACCATCTGGGCCCCCTAGTCATCCCCCCCCTCTTTTCCGCCCCCGAGATAGTCGGCAGCGCAGCACCCCAGCCCTGGTACGGCCCGTTGGCGAGGCCGCAGAGCGTGGCCAGCAGCACCGCCGAAGGCCTGCGCATGGCCGCCCAGAGCGGCCGCCACCCGCCCTTGGGCGCCCCGCCGGCGCCGCCGGGCTCCGCGCCGCCCGCCGCCCCCAACGGCACCACCAGGGCGCCTGCTCCTTACCAGCCTCGAACGTATCCCTATCCCTAAGATCGACACGCCCAAAGGCGACGGCAATCTTAGGGATGCGCCCTCAGAGAATAAGGGGATCCCTAAGGTTGGCGTCGCGATGAGGAGGTGCCCAGCATAGGGATAGGGACATGTTCCAGGCTGGTAACGCTCCGCCGCCGCCGGCGTCCCCCGCGCTCCAGTCCCGGCGGTCCCCTGCGCCGCCGGGTGCGTCCGGGAAGTGCGCGAAGCAGCAGACCAGCGGGGGCGCGGCCACGGCCAGCTGGAGCAGGAGGCCGTTCCGGGGGCTGCCGGGAGGGCGCCCCTGGCCCGAGGCAGGCCCCATGGCTGCCGGGCGCAGCGCTGGAGTCCCTATATGGGGCCCTCTGGGCCTCGCGGGGGGTGCTCTGGAGTCTTGGGGGGGGGGGGCTCCATGGAGATTCTGGGGACAACCTGGGGCAGGGGCACGCTTGGTAGCACCCGGGCTGTTGCCCAGCTCGTCCAGGCCGCGCACCAGCACGGGGCTGAGGGCGTAGCACAGCGCCTGGCCCAGGCCGAGGCCCACAAAGGCGCAGCCTGTGGCACGCGCGCGCTGCCCTGGGGGGAACCACACGGCGGAGAACCGGGTGGGCGTGCCCTGCAGGAAGCTGGCGGAGGCCCCGTTCAGCATGCCCGCAGCGTGCAGCAGCGACTGCGCCCAAAAGGTGGCCCGCGCGGCCGCAGGGAGCCGCAAGGCCAGCACCCGGAGGGCGGCGGCCAATGCCGACAGGACCACGCCGACCCGCACGCAGCGCTGCAGGCCGTTGCGGCTGCCGAGCAGGGCAATGGCCGCGGGGATGAAGACCATCTGCACGATCGGTCCCCAGTTCAACTGCAGCAAGATCGCCGCATCCGTCAGCCCAGGGAACTCATGCTTGGCTGCGTCGGGCGCCGCTGCAATGGGCGCCCACAGCATCGACTGAAGCATGCTGACCCACACGTAGACGGCCAACATGTAGAAACGCTCCCAAACGGGAGCGCCACATGTGGTTGGCATGGCTTCGACCAGAGGTCGGCGATGGTACAGCAAACCTGCGGACTGTGGGCACCGTGTGCGGCCATGTGCTACGCGTGGAGCACTGAGCCGAAGAAGCCTCACACGAGACGGCTATGGAGGATGAGGTGGAACTAGGAAATTGCAGGGGAAGGGGACGTGGATGTGGAGGAATACAGCTGGGGCGGAGCAGCACAGACAGCAGTGATCGACCGGCGACGCGAGGGGCGCGCCGTCCGACGCGGGTGGGCGCGCGCGGGCTCGGTTGCGCCTGCTGGCCCCATGGAGGGGGTCGTGCCCTGACGGTTCCGCTGCTGGTGCCGTCGACCCTCCAGAAGCTGGTGCAGGCTCAGAGCGGGGCCCCTCCAGGGACAGCCCGCGGTCGACCACCCAGCTGCACCAGAGAAGCGAACAGCGAGGGGCCCTGTGAACCCTACAGGACCCCTGCGGAACCATATAGGCTCTCCACGGATCCCCATAGGATCCCAACGGACCCTACAGGACCCTGGCGGAACCCTACGGGATCCCAGCGGAACCTTTTAGGACCCCCACGGGACCCCGCTCGATTCTCACGGAACCCTACGGATCCCTACGCAACCAAATTGGATGCCTACGCAACCCTGCAGGATCCCTACGGAGCCATCTAGGATCCCTATGGGGACCCTCTAGGATCCGTACTGGGCCTGTGAGATCCCTATAAGGACCCTGTAGGATCCCTACGGAACCCTTCAGGATCCCAGGATGGTGGGCTTGTGTTCCACCGGCACCACCATAGGTAGGAGGGGGGGGCCTCCTCCTCCTCCTCCTCATCCTCCTCCTCTTTTTCCTCCTCCTCATCATCCACATCCTTCCCCACTCAAATTTATACTGGTGGTCCACCCACTGGTGGTGATGCGAAAAAGCCAAACACTCAAAGGTCATTACAGAGCCCCGCCGGATCCCCACAGAATTCGACAGGATAATTACAGGGGCTCTGCAAAATCCCTATATGACCCCCTTAGGATCTCCGAGGAATCCGATAGGATCGCGACGGAACCCTAACTACGGAACATCACACAATCCCTACGGAACCCTAACAGAATCCCTACGTAACCCTGTAGGATCCCTATATGGGCCCTGTCGGATCAAAGGGCATTAGAGAATCCTTTTCAGACCTCTGTCAGATCCCTTTGGGGACCCTGTAGGATCGCATCGGGGCCCTACAGGATCTTTACGCAAACCTATAGGATCCCGGCAAAACCTTGCAAGTGCCCTATCGGATCCCTACGGAACCCTATAGGACCCTTATATGTGCCGCACAAGATGCGTACGGAACCGTTTTGGATCCTGGCTGGGGCCCTATGAGATCCACACGGCCCCGCTGAGATCTTAAGGGCTCCTGTAGGGTAGCGCAAGGAACCTCTGGGGGACCTTTGTTGAAAACCCGGGCACTCATGAGGCTCCTAAAAGGTCCTGCAGGGATCCTGCACGGCGCCGATACAGTCGGGGCCTTGACCTAAGGAACCCAAAATAAGAAACGAGGCCCCTTTCTTCCATAAGTTAAACTTCGATTTCCGATCGAAAACACAAGGAAAACCTGAGGCAAGCTGCGAAACACTTAAGGAACGCGGAGCCCCTCCCCAACGAAAAGGGTTCCTTCTTCAGGGCCCCGACTGTAGGGTTCTGCTGGGATCCGATAGGAATCTTGTCAGGCTGCGCAGGGATCCCACAGGGCGCCTGCCGAGTTCCAGTGGTCCACTAGGCCTCCCTCCCATAAGATTCCGCAAGGGTCCTCTGGGCCTACTAGGTGCGCTGTAAGGTTCCAAAGGGATCCGATCGGTGTCTTATAAGTTGCCGTTAAGTTCCTGTAGGCATCCTACGAAACACCACAGAGATCCGACAGACAGCTAGGTAAGGTACGTTCCACGGGAATCGCACACAGCTCCAGTGGAGTTCCGAGATGATCCGATACGGCTCCTGCAAGGATCCGGCGGGTACCTATAAAGCTGTCGTAAGGTTCGACAAGGACCATGATATAAGGCTCGTGGTGGGTTCCGCAAGGACCCATCCGGGATCCTGTAAAGTTTCGCAAGGATCACGTAAGGCTCCTGAAAGATTTTGGAGGATCTCCATGAAGCTCCTGCAGGATTCCACAGGGTTCTGGCTGGGTTGTTGAAAGATCCCGTAAGGTTCTCACAGGGATCCTGTAAAGATCTTGCAAGGATCCACAGGTGTCAGACCCGCCCCTTGGAAATCTCCACAAAAATCCTGTCGGGTTCCAGTCGGCTTCCGAATGGGATCCTGGAGGTAGCCTGTAAGGTTCGGTGGGGGTCGCAGGCAGATTCCTGCAAGGGGCCCGTATAGACGCGATGGGGCTCACGTAGGGTTACGCAAGGTCCCGCAGGGATCCTATAAGGCTCCTGAGTGTGTCCGAAATCGTCCTGTATTGTGCCCAATGGCTCTCGCAAGGATCCTGTAGGGCTCTTGTGAGGTTCCGCAAGGATCATGTAGGGCTCGCGTACGGCCCCGCAGGAACCCAACACGCACCCCACAAGGCTCCGCAGGGATCATTCAAAAAACCCAAGGTTCCTGCTGGCCGTCCGTAGGGCCCGCAGGAATCGCAAAGGGCTTCTCGAAGGTCCGCAAGGATCCTGCAAGGCTCGCGCAGGGTTCCGCAGGGCTCCTGTGGGCCCCAATAGGGCTCTGTAAAGATCCAGTAAGGCGACTTGAATTGAAAGTTCCGCTGGGATCCTACGGGTCTCCAGTGCCAGTACGCAGGGATCCTGCAAGGCTCCTGTAAAAGGCCCGCATGGGTGCTGCAGGGTTCCCGCAAGTCTCCGCGGCGATCCCATAAGGCTCCTGTAGGGTTTCGCAAGGATCCCATACGCATCCTGTGAGGGCCCGTAGGGCTCTTTTAAGAGTCCATAAGGATCCCACAAGCCTCCAGGCTCCTGTAGAATTCCGCTGGATCCTGTTTGCGCCTGTGGGGGCCCCACGGCTCCAATAGGCAACGTGTAAAGATCCGCTGGGGTCGCACACACCTCCTATTAGGTTCCGTAGGGATCGTATAGGATTCGTACACGGTCCCGTACAAGTCCTAGAAAAGTCAGGTAAAGTTCCGCAGAGACTGTATACGGATCCCGTAAGGTTTTGCAGGGATCCTCTAAGGCACCTGTAGGGCCCCGCGAAGATCCGATAGGGCCCCAATAGAATGATGCAAAGATCCCATCAAGATCCTGTAGGGTTCGGCAAGATCATATAGGGCTCCTCTACGGTTCCGGATCCTGTTGGCCTCCCATAAGTTTGAACAAGGATCCTGCACAGCTCCTGTGAGGACCCGCTGGGGTCCATAGGCACTCTATGGGGCTCCGCGGGGTCGTATACAGTTTTTGGAAGGTTGGGATCCTGTACGGTTCCTACAGGGTTCCAGGAATCGTCTAACAGTCCTCTGGAATTCCATAGGGACAGTATAAGCTCCTGTAAGGTTCCGTAAGTAGGTATCCTTTTGTCATCTTGTAGGGTTCCGTTGGGATCTGACTTGGTCTTCTGTCAGGTGCCGCAGAGATTCTACAAGGCCACCGCACGTTTCCGCAGTAAGCCTAGACGGCTCATGAAGGGGTGTTCCGCATGGGTCCCGGTCCTGTAAAACTTCCTGCACATTCCGCGAGGATCCTAAAACGACTGCCAAGCACTCCTGGCAGCCCGGCAGCAGCCACAGAGGGGGCCTTCGCCCCCAAGGGGGGGGCGAAGGTCCCCGGTGGCTGTTGCTGGGTGGCTTGGGGGTTTGGGGGCGGCCGGCGCCCCGCTCATCCAACAACAGCATCAATCATTTTAAGAATGATTGTTACTATCTGGTCGTGTGCCATTCAATACGTATGTCCAAAACCCTCGATACCCGCCCTCTTCGTCTTCGATAATACCCACCCGTGGGTGTGCATCTTCCATACAAGCCACGCGTACTTGGCGCAGCCCCTGAAGCAAGGAAAAAGAAGACGGATGGAAGGGGGAGGGAGAAGGATGGAGAACGAGAGAGATGAGCAGGCGGGGTGCTAGGAGCATAAAACACGTGGCAGAACCAGTCTGGCAAATCTAGACCCCAAAGGGCGAGTCGGAAGGCGGGCCCGGGTGGCCAGGTCGGGCACGCGGGCTGGTAAAGCATGAGTCTTGAATGGATCGCGAGGAAGTCTCGAGCGATAGTGTGAGCCAGGCCAGAGCGCAAGCGTGATTCCTGGAGGGCGCGGCGTCGTCATACATTGCGAGGAAGTACCACGCGACAGCACGATTTCTGCATACATCATGAGGGAGCTCCGCGCGAGAGCGCGATTCTGGAATACACTGTGAAGAAGTATCAGGCGGGAGCCGCTGTTGTTGTAAACCGGGCGCCAACAACACAGGCTGAGCCCCAATATTCCCCTTGTAAAGAATAAGGTGCGAGCCCCTGGAGGGGCACATTAATTGAAAAACGCCAGGTGCACCAGGGCAGGTGATCGACAATAGTTATCCTTATTTATATATATATATATATATATTGTTTTTTTTTTTTTTTTAAAAAAAAAAAAAAAAAAAAAAAAAAAAAAAACGCAACAGAACGAACACACCGATCCTCGAACCTGGGTCCTCGATCGACGATGATGACTACAAGCTCGCGCCGCCCGAAGCCCTCTCTGGCTCCCACAGGGGGGCATTTGGGGAGCTCTGCGAAGGTGTCTGCTCAAGACGAGGCAGTGCTTGCGACCGGCACCTTGGCACCCAAGCCTGGGCCAGCGGATGGGGGGGGGAAGACCAGCCCGCCCCCCCCCCTGGCGTTCCTCCTCATCTCTGCATGCTCCCTTCTGTCGACGTGGCGCTCTCCAGGGCGACGACGGTTGACAACCTGCTGATGATACACGACCCCGGCCTTGATTTCCTGTCCCGCGGGCCGCCCGCAGACCTGGCGGCGCGCCTGCGGGCGTTTAGCTCCCGCACTGAAGCATGCCTCCCTCCGCCCTTTGCCTCGAGTAGGGCTGGGGGGCCAGGTCTGCAGAACACCCCCAGCGGACGTCAAGGGGCGCAGCCGACCTGTACGGTCAAGCTGAGGCACCACACCCCGGCGTCACGCCACAACTTTGGACATAAGCGAATGGCTGGAGTCTGCACATCTTCGTCGGCTTAACCGGCGAGGCGTTTGACCACCTTGACGTCCCTTTTTTGGTGGTCCTGCAGCGGAAGGCGCTCTCTGATCCTGGGCCCTACTCCTGTGGATGCCATGGCAATGGACAATTTAACAATCCCATCATTGAATTAAAATGTGTTTAAAATGTGTCCAACATGTTCTAACAATGTTTCAAACATGTGCTTGCACATTCAAAACATGTTTGAAACATATTTTAGACATCTGGAAATTGTTTGGCAGCACGCTTCCTCTCCATTGATCGACTTCCACAACCTTACTCAACATTTGCCCCCTCCACCTCCTCCGTTTTGGATGCGTCTTTGGACCCATCTTGAAGGCCATCTTTTCAAGAAGAAAAGGCTGCATAAACATTAAACTTTTGGCGCTCCGCGCGGATTTCTTGGATCTGCACTGCACCCCCCTGGCGGCGCGGAGCGCGCCAGGGGCGGCGCCGGAGGCGCCGCCAGGGGGGCCCAGCGCGGATCCAAGAAATCCGCGCGGAGCGCCGAAAATTTATGTTTATGCAGTTTTTGCTTCTTCGAAGCTTGGGGATCGGTTCTGGCCTCCACCGGGCTTCCACCAGCCTCGCCGAGAGCGGCACCCTGCGACGGCGAGAAGCCCTTTCGGGGGCGGCAACGAGGGGGGCGTCCAAGAGGGGGGGGGGTACAAATCATGGCCGGCGGCATGTGCGCGGCCCAGCGGGGGGGCCAGGGACGCAATGAAACAAGACGAGGCGCCATGAAATCTGGGGAAATGTCATGGCCCCCGCCAGGATATCCACCCCCCCCCCTAGTCATCACCCCACTCTTTTCCGCTCCCGAGAAACGCCCAGGTCAGACGAAGCCAGGACAGGGGCAGGACCGGATCCCGACGAATCGGGGATCTCCGAGGTCCAGCGGCTCTGGAGGCAGCACCGGGCGCCGCGGCCGTTCCAGAGCGCTCCAGAGAGCGTTCTGGAGCGCCCTGAAAAGATTGATTATGTATCCCTGCCTAGCCTCGCCCTGCCCAGGGTCACCACCTCCCTCTTTGCCGCCCCCGACCCTTCCTGGAGCGCGCCGAGAGCTCCCAGACCCGGGCCCGCCGGACCCTCTGCGCTCCGACGGCGAGACGCCACGTGGCGTGGGCCCCGGGGGATCTCGGCCCCTGCCTTGGGGCTGGCCGCTCGCACGGACTCGCTTCTGGACGGTCTCGGGGCGGGGCAGCGGTCTCCCGAGGCCGAAGAAAGCGTGGGAAGGGCTGGGCTTCGACTCGCGGCGGCCAGACTTTTGGGGGAGGCGCTGGATGCCTGGGCCGCTCGCGCCCATGACGCTCGGGTACACGCAGGAGTGCCGGACCCTAGGCTTATGTTGCTCCCATCGTACTTAGGGGCCACATCCCTGAAATGATTTCGGGCACCCGGCAAAGTGTCGAAAGAGTGTCGAAAGAGTGTCGAAACAGTGTCGGACGAGTGTCTCCCAGGGCCCAACACGTGAAAACCCTCGAGTTTCGGTACTTGTTCGAACTTCTTCCTGGTGGTCAAGGCCAAAGCAGTTGCAACATCCTACCCCTAGGCAAGAGGGTGACCTCTTCA
The DNA here is from genome assembly GCA_963575745.1 of Prorocentrum cordatum. Taxonomy (NCBI): domain Eukaryota; class Dinophyceae; order Prorocentrales; family Prorocentraceae; genus Prorocentrum; species Prorocentrum cordatum. Next base: position 1,462 of record CAUYUJ010012195.1, on the reverse strand, counting down.
GGGGGCCGCGGGGCGGGGAGTGGCGCGATCCAGGCGCACAGGCCGATGCTGGGGACAGCGGCCTCCTCTAGATGGGCCCGGAGCGGCTGGGGTCGGAGGATCGGCCCGCATCGCCGATGCATCGGCGACGAATCGGTGATGCATCGGTGATGCACCGCCGATGCATCGTCGACTTCGGCGATGCATCGGCGACGCGCCGACGTGCAGCAAATCGGACCTCACATCGAGCCGCATCGGCGATGCATCGGCGATGCGGCGCAACCCTCCAGCCCCATCTGCTCCGACCCCATCCGGGAGGCCTAGAGGGGAGCCCCTGGGGGCCCGCACCGAGGGCTACTCCGGCGAAGGGCCACCATGTTGCGCCGTTGAGATGCGACCCGCCTGCCCACCGGTCACTGGCCGGGCTGGCCGTTGGGCGGCCGCCGACATCCCCCCCTTCGCGCGCCTCAGCGCCAGCAGCAACCTGCGGGGCGCCCTGGCGGGCAGCTCGACTCGGAACCTCTTTGCGGCCAGCTGGGGAGAGGGAGGGAGGGAGGGAGGAAGGGAGGAGGAAGGGAGGGCGAGAAGGAGGAGGAGCAGGAGGAGGAAGGGAGGGCGAGAAGGAGGGGGAGGATGAGGACGGCAAGGAGAAGAGAGGCGACGAGGAGAGAGGCGAGGAGAAAAAGGAGGACTGGAAGGACGAGAACGAGCACCAGGAGGAGAGAGGGGAGGAGGAGGAGGACGACGACGACGACGACGTGTCGTTGGAAGGCTCGGGGCTCCAAAGGCCAACGAGGAAGAAGAAGAAAACAAAGCACAATACAACTCTACGACTACTCCTACTGCTTCTTCTTTTACGGGTACTACTACTACTACTACTACTACTACTACTACTACTACTACTACTACTACTACTACTACGACTGCTACTACAACTACGACTACTACGACTACTACGACGGCGACTACTACTACTACTACTACTACTGACTACTCTACGACGGACGACTACTACTACTACTACTACTAACTACTACTACACAACTACTACTACTACTACTACTACTACTACGACTACGCTACTACTACACTACTATACTACTCTACTACTACTACGACTACGACTACTACTACGACTACTACTGATACACTTACTACTACTACGACTACTACTACTACTACTACTGCTACTACTACTACTACTGCAACAAATCGAAATATTGATATAACCACTACTACTACTACTACTACTACTACTACTACTACTACTACTACTACTACTACTACTACTACTACTACTACACTACTACTACACTACTACTACACTACCTACTACTACCTACTACGACCTACTACTACTACTACTACTACTACTACTGCTACTACTACTACTACTACTACTACTACTACTACTACTACTACTACTACTACTACTACTGATACTATTACGACTCCGACTACGACTCCGACTACGACTACTACT
>CAUYUJ010012194.1:0-18366 GCA_963575745.1 Prorocentrum cordatum | reverse complement strand
CGCCCGCCTGGCGCCCCGCTGAGGGGTCAGCGGCAATCATGGGGCGCTCGCACGATCGCTCAAGGCCGCGGGGAGCACAGCGAGCGGGAGCGACGGGCGAGGAGGGAGTTAGGCGAGAAGGGGTTAGAGGGGGACTGGGGAGTCTGAGGAGGGGGTGTGGGATATGCTTTTTTTTGCTCAGCCCTGCGCTCCTGCGCTCAAAATCCAAACAAGTCATCGTCAGGAATCGCCGACGGCATCAGTGGCTGAGGCGAGGCGCTGCCCGTCTCGACGACCACCTGGGCGCCCTCCTCGTCGCCTGCCTCCGCCTCGTTGATCACCGCGGAGCTCTCCTCCGCGCTGCGCTTGCGGCCGCTGTCGGCGCCAGGCGCGGCCGCCGCGGCCGCCGCGGCCGGCCTGCGCATGGCAGGGGCTGGCCGCTTCAGAGGGGCTGCAGCCGCGTCTGCGGCAGCCTCGTCCTTCGTCTCCTCCTCCACCTCCTCCTCCTCCTCCTCCTCCTCCTCCTCCTCTTGCAGGGCCTCCTCTTCCTCGTCGCCCTCTGCGTCTTGTGCCTCTGGCTCCTTCTCCTCTGCCTCGTCCTCTGCTGGCATCTTAGGCGCTGACTTCATGGGCTTCGCAGCTGCGCCGCCTGGCTTCTTCATGGCGGTCTTCTTCGACGCTTTCCCGTGCTGCAGCAGCCACTCCTGCTTGCGCTTCTCGAACTTGGTCTTGTTCGCCGTCCAGTCGGCTGTGCTCTTGATGTAGTCCTTCGCGATCGCAGTCACGAAGTCCTTGGCCGATTCGTGATGTTCGTCATTGTACCCCAGCAGCTGCAGCATCTGCTTTCAGCCGACCTTCATCTGGAGCCACTTCGCGTCGGCCTTCCTCTCCACCACAACCTTCGCGACCGCGCCGTCCTTCTCGCCCTTGAACACGATGCTGTCGCCACCCTTGCCCTTCGCGGGATCCTCTGCGGACGCGTCCGTGGAGACAGTGCCGACGATCACCCACTGGGCGCCGTCTGGCCACGTGGCCAGCAAAGGCCTCTCTCCCTCCTGCTTCTGGCCTCTCGTGAACTCGGGGTGCTCGGGCCCGCTGGCCTTGCGTCGCCAGGCCATCTGACGGGGGAGGGGGCCAGGGGGCGACCAGTAAACACATGTGCTGCTGCCATGCTGGCAAGACTGGGTCGGGCGGGGCAGGGTCAGATAGAGGGGCGGAGGTGGAGGAGATCACGGGATGTGGGTTGCTGTTTCAGGAGAGTTCAAGAGAGAAGCGCTTCGACAGAACTAGTCCAACCTGCATTTGCTGGTTGAAGCCGAAGGTCCATCCCTCGCATGTCTCCAGCGTTTCCATGTTCTTTGATATCCTCCGTTTCTTGCCCGAAGATGCCCCTGAAACTGCATCTTCGGAGTCGGCGGGGGTCGCAGCCGTCCCCTGCGGCGCAAGACGCATGGCCCCCCCCCTTCAGATCGGGCACCCTGAACCAGCGCTTGGACAGACCCCGCGGGCGTTGCCCCATCTGCGACGGCCCAGGGCGCGCGATCCTAGGTGCAGGGTCAGATGTTTACTCGGATGCTCATGTCCTCAGTCTCAGCTTTCGTCTTGAACTGCTTTGCCCAATTCAATTTCCGGGCCAGGCCGGAGCCCGAGCTGCGACACGCGGGCCTTGCATTTTTACATCAGTTGCGGCTAATGCCACTCCGCCGACCCAGGGCCCGATCTGACTGTTCAACAGAAAAAGAAACACATAACATTGACCCGTGTGTCTTGTGCAGCGCTTGCTCGGCGTGCCTGATCAAGTTCCTCATTTTTTTTGCCATGTCATCTGCCCATGCGTCTTGCTCATCGGCAAGCTTCCACTTTGCTTCGAGGTGGGCAGCGACCTTGAGGAATATGTCCTGCACGTGGCACTTGCACGCAGGGTCTGTCTCAATCCCGCAGCCGCGTTCCCCTGCCCCCGCGTTTTCGACGGGCCCCGATGACTACCCGCGTGCGTTTTCTACCCCAGAAGACCCGGCCGCGAGAATGAGAGACCCCGCATGCACACCCCGCGTCCTTCGCCACGCTCTGGCTCGGCGACACGCCAGTGTGGCTGAGGATCTCCCTTGTCGCTACGATGATGTCTTTGTACTGTTCCATCTGCTCTCGATTTTGCTTCGCATCGTGGAGCTTCTCATTCGTGTACTCTATCTGGTCAGCCTTCGAATGCGAATGCTTGACGGGACGTGCAAGTGCGGTTCGAGGGTGGATTTTGCGAGCGATCGTTGTTGGGCAAACTTGGTTTTTAATGTTTCGCAACGTGCAGCAATTTCCATTTCGCTTTCCATCTCGTCACGCATTCGAAACGAAATGTGACATGGCGATCGCTCGCAATATCCCCCCCCGCCAATCGCGCTCGCACTCTCGGCAAGCAACCGCAACTCTGTGCTTACTGGGTCGCCCCCCCACCCTTGCCTTGGTGATCCAGAAACACCGCGTCGCTGCCACCATGGCGGCCCGCGGACACACCGCCGCGTCGCCCATCTCGGCGGCGCTGAAGCAGGGCTGCGCCGCCGCGGAGGGCGCGTCGCTGGGCTGGAACCGTGCCACTGGCCGATTGTTTCCGAAGGGGTTTGGGCCACATCGCCCAGGAGGGGTCGACAGTCGAGGCGATTTCTTCGCTGGTCCCTGGGGTCGATGGTCGAGAACATCCGCTGCGCCCTTTCGACGCCAGACGCCGATAGACGCACGCTCGATCGATGGTCGGTGCGTGGATCGAACTGTTCTTGTCTATCGGCGCGAGGCGTCGAATGGGCGCGAACGACTGCATATCGATGCATCCACGGGCTGGGCGAGGGGTGATGCCGAGCTGGGCCCACGCGATGGGAGGGGCGGAGATGACAGGAAAGCAGAGGAGTGGACATGCCCATGCGAGAGAGCGCAAGAGGAGCTGGGTAGGGAGAGACGGAGAGGGCAGGGTGGGGCGGGAAAGCTGAATGTTTGCGGTGATCAGATACGTGCACACTGGCCTCAGATAGGCTGCGCTGGGAGAGCGGGAAGAGGGAGGGGAGGGGGTGGGCCGTGGGCGAGGGGGGGTGGGCACGGGCCGAGTGGCGACGGTCTAGGAAGAGAACGAAACATAGCTATACACGTTATATCTGTATGTCTCTGAACCTCTAAATGCCACACAGTTGTCTATATATAAATGTATGTAGACACGTTTATCTGTATACAGATATAGGTAAGCATATCGGTATATCGGTCTATATATAGTGTACCGACATATGTATATAAAGTATATGCAGATATGTCGAGATTATGTATGCGTGTATCGATCAATGCGCGTGTCTTCTTAACTAGAGGAAGACATCACACATAAAAAACGACAGGGGGGGGGGGAGGGTGGGGAGACAGCAAGAGTGAGAGTGAGAGAGAGAGAGAGACAGAGAGAGGAAGAGAGAGACACCTGGATAGAGAGATAACGAGAGAGCGAGAGAGAGAGAGAGAAAAACTAACAAACAAAACAAACAAACAAAAACGAGAGAGCGAGGGCGAGAGCCCGAGCGAGGGGGACGGAGAGAAAAAGATAAGGAGAGAGGGATAACGAGAGACAGAGAGAGAGAGAGAGAGAATGAGGAGAGAAGAGATAAACAACGTAGAGAAAGAGAGAGAGGGAGAAAGGAGAGAGAGAGAGAGAGAGGAGGGGGGGTGGGGTGCGGGAGAGGGAGGGATAGAGAGAGATATCTCTATAGAGATCGAGAGAGAGAGAGAGAGAGAAAAAGAGAAAGAGAATGCGCATGGACATCGAGGGCGCGAGCGAATGAGAGAGCGAGGGGAGCGGAAGGGGCGAGGGGGCGAGGGAGGGGGGGGAGAGAACGAGAGAGTGAGAGAGAGAGAGAGAGAGAGAGAGAGAGAGAAACGGGGGGAAGGGAGAGAGAGAGAGAGAGAGAGAGAGAGGGAGAGAGAGAGAGAGAGATTATTAGCAAGTAGAGAAGGGCGAGAGAGTGAGGGTAGAAGGGTGGGAGAGAGGGGGGAGGTGAAGTAGTAGAGAGTAAGAGGGAGCTAGGAGAAGAGATAGAGAGAGTAGAGGTAGTAGAAGAGAGAGAAGAAAGAAAGTCAGGAGTGATAAAAAAGAGAGTGGCTTAGGTGGAGGGGGGTGAAACCCTCCAGAGACCGAAAAAGCGAAGCAAAATAACGCGCTCTAGACAAGGAAGCAGCCGCGCGGGCTCGCTCCGGCCTTGAGCTCCTTGAACAGATCCTCCGCCTGGGACGCCACCTGGCGCCGATGCTTCTGGGGCGTCTCGGGGTCCTGGGCGATCGGGCGAGGAGGGCGAGGGGCTCGCGCAGGAGCAGAGGGTGAACAAGTAAGACCAATCTGGACCAGGTAAGTCTTTGACTCGGACCGCCAGGCAGGACTTGGACCAGGTAAAACCAGGCACGACCAGGCGCGACTGCCCCCAGACTCAGACCAGGCACTGCCGAGCATGCTATACAAATCTGACTCCACAAAACATGGCAACTACAAAACACCAAAACAACGCATCGATTCCCCCGCCGCACTTTTCCAAACCCGTCCTCGTCGACGGCTGACTGGGAGTTCGCTGCCATCGGCCCTGCGGCTGGAGAGGCAGCGGGCCTGGGGTTGGGGGGCTGCGAGGCCGCCTGCGGAGGCACGCCAGGCGGCAAGAGCAAGAAACCCTCGGCGGACGGCCTGAATGGCGAGGCACGCGGGCTGGGCATGCGGTCGGGCGGCATGGTCGACGGCTGCCCGCTGCCCTCATAACTGGCGCCGGCTGCGGGGGGGGGCGTCTTGGAGTCGAGCTCGGGGGCGGGCTCGCAGGGGCACGAGTCGGAGCTCACGCGCCAAGCAGCACAGTCCGAACTTGCTGCGCCGCCCGCCGAGCCTGCTGAGGTGGCCTGCGCTGCGCCAGACCCCGAGCCTGCTGAGGTGGCCCCTGCCGCGCCAGCCCCCGCCGATGCATGGTCGGGGCTGTCGGGGATCTCGATCGTCTGATCGCCGCCGCGATCCCAGGAGTGGGCGGCAGTGGGGTCAGGAGGGGAGTCGGCGTACCTCCCCGTGCGCTCGGCCTCCTCGAGAGACGCCTGGATGGCCCTCGCTGTGTCCTGCTCCTCGGTCGATGCCTTGGCCTGCTCCGTCGGTTCGGGGGCCGAGTCCCACCGCGTGCCGTCGTCGCCCGCGCCTTCGCGGAGCGTGAATTCAGGCTGCCTGCCCGCGTACCGCGAGGAACGAGGGTCATCCGAGTCGAAGAAGCAGCTGGCTAGGGGGTCGTCGGGCTCGGGCGTCGGGGGCGCCGCTGGGCGCAACGGGCTGGACGTCTTGCCCGTGAGGCGGCGCCTCTGGTCTGGTCCGCGAGGCGGGGCCATCGCCGCAGAAATCGGCGGTGATATGAGAAACGTCGTAAACAAAAACGAGCTCTCAAGAGCCCGAGCCAAAGCGGCTGCGAGCAGGACGGGATGGGCTGAGGTGGCAAACCTGATCGACATCCCACGGCCGACGCAGGCCCGTGAAAGGATTCCGACCTATAGGCGCGTAAGAACTCCGACGTAGGCGTGTGAAAAGACCTTCAGACGTAGGCGTGTGAAAAGACCTCCAGCAAACAAGGATAAAAGGAATCCAGCGTCTGCGCAGCACGTATGGACGCACACCTTATCCTAGGAATGAGGTTCGGTTTGGCTATTACGGGTGGAACTAGCTAATCTACGTATAATGTATGCGTGTACATATGCTAGTGGTTTAAGGTTAGATCCCTTTTTCTTTGATGCGTATGTTTCAGATCCCGATGGATGATGATATAATAAAAACATATGTTTTACATAGCAGATCCCGTTTCGGGATCCAGGGATCCTCTGGGTACTGTGTGGCCAGTCAGACACCTCGCTGAGTGCATCGACGCGCAGCGCCGTCGTCGCTGCACCTGGTTCGTCCTGGGTGAATCAGGAAGCCCGACGTCTGTGGGGTAGGCGCAGAGCTCCGCGCTCAGAGTCGCGACTAGGTGTGCAAGTGGCTCGGCGTTATCGACCGATATGCCGCCATCCTCTGCAGTTGTCTTTGCGAGCGCACGGGCCACGGGGCCCGGCGTCGTCTGGGCAGGTGCGGCGTTTCCGATTCATGCGGTGGGTCTCACATGTTTGCTGCTGTGCGTGCTCGATGGGGTCGCGCAGAAACAACATCTGCACCTGGTGAGATCCTCGTTCACAGTCTGCACCTGCCGACATCCTCGCTCGCAGTTTGTAATTGACGGCGTCCTCGCTCGCATTGGCAATTGGTTTCGGGTCTTTGATTTCTTTGATGTAGCATGCAAGCGAATGCATCTGCGGATCGCGCGCGCAAGCCAGTGCAAACAACCCGCTGCTTCATGCAATAACGTTAACACACTGGCGACCCAAACGGTACGCGTGTCCGCAAATGTACAAACCATATCACAATAACCGCAATGCAAAACAGGACATACGTGTTCGCGATGAGGGGTGTGCCCAGAGTGGGCGCCCCCATCTGCATATATTGTTAAGGTTCACGTGCGTTAGCAATTGTATTGCATTGCATGGTCGGCGCGGCTGTTTCGCCACGGTGAGATTGGAATCGAGCGCCAAGCCAACTACTGTCAAACGTGCTTCTGTAGCCGTGCGATGTGATTATTCAAAAAAACAACCCCAAACGTTGCCCAAAGTGAAATCCTCAGCGCCGCCGTTTGCTTCTCAAGCAACGGCGAGATTGCGGACGTCACCAGCGTGAGCATTCGCACTCGGACACCCAGCCAGTTCTTGACGATGGCGCTCATCATCGCGCATGCGATCAAGAAGGTCGAGAGGATGCAGGTGTTCTTCCACGCCCCGTGCAAGGGCGGCGCGCGAGCGCCCATCATGGCCGAGAAGGGGGCGAACCCATCTTGGCCAGAGGGAGTGGAGGTTGCCAAGATCGGGGGTACGATCTGCCAGGAGGCGACGTTCTACAGGTGCAAGGGGATCCGCATCAACGCGCTGCCAGATGATGTGGACAGCAGCCCAGCTGCCAACGACATCGTGTTCCCCATGTGTGGCGAGTACGCGATCCACGCGACGAAGAAGGTGCTCGCCCCTAATCCTGACATTATGTCCCGACCGAGCGCGAAGAATCCGCGTTCTTTTGAGCTCGTCCAGGGCGCGGGGGCGGTGCCGATGTACAATTTCTGGGTGAAGCTGCGGGGCCTCGGCAAGTGGGGGCACGTATCGGTCCCCAACCTTGCGATCGTTGGCAACGACGATGAGATCGCGGCCAGCCTTCCCAACAAGTGCATCGTGAGCACATTCGCTGTCGCAAATGGGCGTAGCAGGCAAGGGCTTCGTGGAGGGGAGCGCCTGGCGCGGCAATTCTGAGGTGTGGCACGGGGTGTGGTATTACGCGGTGATGGACCCGAAGGCCAAGGCGATCTACGAGCACGCCGAGGGCGCCACGCCTGGCAGCCTCGACGGTGGCTGGAGCAACGTGGGCACGATCGACGACGAACTGCGCGGCGATGATGGCTGGGGCGGCGGCAACTAAACTATGGTGGCAGCAGTATTGGGCGGGCTCCAATGTGATTTTTTTCGTCATTTTTGCTAGCGCGTGCTCTCGTCAGAGGTACTACGGTGCGCCATTGCGCTTTCGTTTTAGCGTTCCGTGCGCCGAGCCCCTCCATGGGGGGGGGTCAACGCCGCTTGAGAATGGTCGCTGGTGCGAGGGGGGGAGAGACACGGAGAAAGGAGGCGCGGGCGGTGGGGAGAGAGACGCGCGCCGCGCCCGTGGCCAGCCTGCCCGCGGCCAGCCTGCCCGTGCCCAGTCTGGCCGAGCCCGGCCCGCCCAGGCTCGACGGCCGCGCCCCCGTGGCTTGCGCGTCTTGCCCGGGGGAAGACCCCCCCCCCCCCCCTCCGAACAAAAAATAACACTGAATAATAAATACTACTAATAATCTAATAATAAATCAAATAGGGGGGGGGGGGGGGGGGGGGGGGGGGGGGGGGGGGCGCGGGCCTCGGCAGCGCAACCGCGATGAACGCGCGCGCCCAGGCGGCGACGCCAGACCACCTCCCATTCGGTTCCCATCCTCCTCCCCCCCAACCCAAAAAGCTTCGTCCTCCCAATGATTTTCACCATCCTCATATCCCTCCCCCTCTCTCTCTCTGTCTCTCTCTCGTTTTTTTTTTTCTCTCTCTCTCTCTCTCTCTCTCTTTCTCTCTCTCTCTATTTCTCTCTCTCTCTCTGCGCGTATCATCTCTCTTGCATCTTTCTGAACTCTCTCTCTCCTATCTCTCTCCCTCCGTTCTGCTGGTCTATCTCTCACTCTCTCTCTCCCTCCCTCCCATCTCTCTCTCTCTCCTCTATCCTCTCTCCTCTTCTCTCTCTCTCTCTCTCTCTCTCTCTCTCTCTTTTTTGTTTTCTCTCTCTCCTTCTCTCTCTCTCTCTCCCTCTCTCTTTACTCTCTCTTTACTCTCTTTCTCTCTCTCTCCTCCTCCTCTCCTTCTCTCTCCTCTCTCTCTTTGTTTTCTCTCTCTCCTCTCTCTCTCTTTCACTCACTCTCTCTCTCTCCTCTCTCTCTCTCTTTCTCCTCTCCTCTCTCTCCTCTCTCTCTCTCTCTCTCATCCTACTCTCTCTCTCTCTCTCTCTCTCTCTCTCTCTCTCTCTCTCCCCCCCCCCCCCCCCCTGGTCTCCGTCGCCCATGGCCCTCGCCCCCCGCGGCCGCAGTCTCAGGTCTCTCTCTCTCTCTCTCTCTCTCTCTTTCTTTATTTCTTTCCTTTTTGTTGTTTGTTTCTCTCTCTCTCTCTCTCCTTTCGCTCTCCCTCCCCTCTCCTCCCTCCCTCCCTCCCTCTCTCTCCCTCTCTCTCTCGCTATCTCTCTCTCCTCTCTCTCTTTCTCGTTTCTCCTTTCTTTTCTTCTTTCCTCTTTCCCCTCTTTTCTCTTTCGCTTTCTTTCTCTCTCTCTCTCTATCCCTCTCTCTCTCTCTCTCTATTTTTTTTCTCTCTCTCTCTCTCTCCTCTCTCTCTCTCTCTCTCTCTCTCTCTCCCTCTCACTGGTCGCCGTCGCCTATGGCCTTCCGCCCCCGCGGCCGCAGTCTTTTCGGTGCAAAATTGCGGATGGGAAACTCTAGGGCGGGGGGGGGGGTGTAGGGGGGGGGGGGGGGGGTGGGGCGGCAGGAAGGGATGAGTTCTCGGATTTTGGACGCGCCCAGGGATTTCTGAGTTCAATGTTCCTGAAAGCTGGGCGCGCGGTTCAGGGGGCCATGGGTTCGGGTTTAGGTCTCAGGGGGTTCCCGGAGTCAAAGGGTCTTGGATTTCGAATTCAGGTTCGGGGAATTCTGGCTCATCAGAAGCTGAGTTCTGGATGCGCCATGGGATCGCCGTGCCCGTTTCCAGCCGCCGTCGCATCGACGCGCGATAACTGAAGGGGGGTTCGACCCGCGAAATGTTTCGCAGTTAATCTGGCAGTGGTCTGACGTCAGACTGACATCAGATCTAGGATCTGACCCTTGCCTGGCGCCATGCTGACGTCAGACGTCAGATCTGATAAGTGCCTGACGTCAGACACTTATCAGATTTCGTGTCGGCTGCCACTCTGATGCCAGATTGTAGTCAGCTTCTGGATACAATATCATGTCAAGATAAATTGCGTGGCGGAGATGCTAGGTTATCCGTGAATTGCGAGGCCCACCGCAGGAACACAACACAATGCATCTACTGCAGTCCCATGCTGCTCCACAGCACCCTGGGACACAATTCCATTTTTTCCAGGGCCGATGTTTTCAATTTTTCCCCGGCACCGTGTGATTCTCAGCCGCGCAATTTGATGTCGATCGAAGCGCTGGCTCGAGGGGGCTAGAGTTCCGTCTTCGCCGCCCGGCCCTGCGCGACGGTCTTCCCCGCGATGGCTCAGAAGATCAAGGTGGCGATCAGGAAGCCTGCCGCTGCGATGAGGCGGCCTGCTGCTTCCCCGCCAGCTGGCGACGCAGCGCCAGGGGCTACGTGGGAAGGGGTCAATTCTCGAACGTCTGTTATTGACCTCTCCTTACTCCCCGTGTCCTAGTCAACCTTCTCCCCTCGTCGTCGTGATTGTCATGATGATGGCCATGGTCAGCTGGGATTATGTTGTGAGTATGATGGTGATGGTATGATGTGAGTATATGCTATGGCGTATCAATGTGCTCCGCGTTGCGCATCGGGGCCGGGGTCTCAGGGGAGGGGAATGGAAGGGGGCGTGGGGGCGGGGGGCGGGCCCCCCCCCATTGCCGCGCCAAGTGGCGCTGTGCCTCTTCGCGACGGCGGAAGGGCGACGTTCTGCGCCCGCCCGACCCGCTGGAGGGCGCCCGTTAGGGTCAACCCGCCTGGGGGGGGAGGGGCGAGCAGGGAGAGAGATGGAGGGGGAGGGCGAGGAGGGACGGGGAGCGATGGAGACGACGGTGGCGAGGAGGGACGAGGCGGGAGGGGGGATGGGGAAGAGGGGGGGGCGGAAGGACGAGGGATGAGGGAGGAGGAATGAAGGGTGCGGCAGGAGGAGGGGGGGGGGAATGGATGAGGAGGGGCGGACGTGGATCTAGAGATGAGGATGCCAACGATCATTAAAGTTGCTCCAGAAGGTGGCCATTCGAGAAGCTGTCTGCAGCGGCCCAGAAATGCGACGCGCTGGAGGAGAAACGCATGCCGTTCAAGAACCACGGCTGTCGCGAGGACCCTGCGCACCTGAAGTGTGTCTTCACTGATGCGGAGATCAGGCGTTTCGCGTAGCAAAGGGGGGCTCGGCGGCGCCGGAGAAGCGCGGGCGGGGCATGGCGGGGGGAATGCGCTGACAATGTGAAATGGCATTGCGCGTATATGGCCGCAGAGTCATTGCCCGTTGCACGGCGCCCTTGCCCCACCGCCAAGAATTCAGCCCCCCTGGCGCCTCTCCCGCCCGACGAAGCCCGTGAGAGGGCGCTCTGCGGGCGTTTCGAGACGGCCAGGAAGAAGAAGCCCGCGGCGCAGGCAGCGTGCGAGGAGGCCCTTTGGTTGCCGCTTTCTGCAATCGACGCGACGGCCCGTGTCCCGCTCTCGATCATCATGTTTCGGTAGTCTTACCCGTGCGCAATCATGCCCACGCCCACTTTGCGCGCTTCCCCCCTCCGACCAATGCCATTCGAACAGTCTCAAACCTCAATGCACCATCGCTCGAATACCCTAACTGCCTTCCACGGCGACGGCCCGCCAATCGCGCCTCGTCTCACTTCGGTCCCGATGCCCGACGATAACATCGCAACGTCGCACTTTTATCTCTTCACGGAAAGCACTGGCTTTGCCGCGGTCAAATGCGGGCAACATACGTTGATGCAGTTCGCAGAGTTTTTCGCCCTTCGCCCGTTCCATGACCTTTCCATGCAATTTTTCCCCGACGCGACGAAACGCTTGAAACTTTAGTTGGAGTCTGACGACGTGCGCCGCCGACCTGCAACGCTCGGCCCTTCAATGGCAAAGGGTTGGATGATGAGAGGTTGGGCCCCCCCCCTCGCCCCCCCCCCACCCGCCCCCCGTAGGCCAGGGGCAGGCACGTGTGCAGCAGTGTGCAGCACCTTGCATTATGCGCCTTGTGAGCGCATCGCCCCAATACTGCCACTGCCCCACCTGGTCCGCTCGCTCCACTTTGGGGGCCCCAGGCAGCGCAGCAGCCTCGCGGGGCTGGCCGGCAGCTTTCCAGAGTGAAGATGCTCATGGGGCATCTTTTGGGCCTCGAGCTTGGCGACGCCTTCGTGGAGATCGCCCGCGAGCTGAATTTCCTTGAGTCGCCCAGCCGCAAAGCGCGCTGGCGCACGCGCAAGCAGCCCCTGCGCGAGCATTCGGAGGGCGAGCTCGACGACATGGAGGCGAACGGTAAGATCGAGACTCCGATGGGGACCTGAGAGTGGACCTTCCAAGCGACCGTCGCAAGGGACCTTCGAAAGGTGCAGTCCATGGGGACCCCCCCTGGGGGGCTTCCAAGGGATCCTTCCAATGGGGACCTTCCAAGGGGAGCCAGGGGGCCTTCCAGGTGACCTTCCAGGGGACCTTGCCCTTGTTCCCGTGCTCCTATCCCCTTCCAGGGGGCCTTCCAGGTGATCTTGCGCCCGTTCAAGGGGGCAATCCATAGGGCGCCCCAGGGGGCCTTCCAGGGGATCCTTCCAAGGGGGCACTTCAAAGGGATCTTCCGAGGGGATCTTCCAGGGGGAGCCATGCGACCTTCTGGGGGGCCTTCCAGGGGACAGCCCAGGGGGCAGTCAAAGAGATTGTCCAGGGGACCTTCCAGGACTCATCATCACCGTGCTCATGTCCCCCACCCCCCTGCCTCGTCACCATTATCATACATCCTTTCCTGTTCCTTATCACTCTCTGCATTCTCATCGTCGCCCCACTTCATTATCGTGCTTCTCCGCCTGGCCCTGCTTCCCGCGCCCCCCCCGCTGGGCGACATGATCGAATGTTATGTTGACCCCGAGGCCCGGCCCAACCCCGACAATCCGTGGCGGTTGCAATCGAAAGTGGTGGATGACAGCGCAGAGAAGCGCTTCGGGCGCGCCGAGGGGCAGGGCGGGGTCGGCAAGAAGTGCATCGCGAGGGAAGCGTCCGACCAGATGGGTTCTGGCGTGGCTGGCGCGAGGACGTTGGGCCCCCCCTGGGAACCCGCGGGGCCTGGGCGCCATGGCCAACCTGGAGGATTAGAGAGATGGGGCGGCATGGGGGGCAGGACGGGCGGGGGGGGGGCCTGGCGGAGAAACGCGATATGGGAGAAAACCAGGAGAACACTGAACGGGCAAATGAATGCGAGGGCGGTTGGGATAGCGATAGGACGAGGGAGGTGGACGAGGAGGAGGGGGAACACGCGGAGGAAGAGGGCGACGATGAGGAGCGGGGCGGCGGGCGAGGATGAGGAGGAGGATGGGGGTCATCCTCCTCGTCCCCCTCGTTTGCCTCCTCCGCCTCCTCCTGCCCCTCCTCCTCCTTCCTCCTCCTCCCTCCCTGCGCGTCCCTCCTTCTCCTCCCCCTCCTCCTCCTCTTCCTCGTGATGTTCCTCTCCGGTGGCTTCTGATATGATCGCGACGCGTCGCGTTGCCCCCTTCCCCGCGCAGGCGGCATCGCGAGCGCGGGCCTGGACCTCCCCGGCGAAGATGACGAGGGCGGCGGGGGCGGCGGAGGCGGTGGCGGCGGCAGCGGGAAGAAGGCATTTCTCGGGGCAGTCGCCATGTCGAATCCCTTTCGTCCTCTCCAGCCCCTCTGCCCGCCGCCTCGTTCGCCCCCTTCCCTTTCGTCGCCGCCCCCTTCGCCCCCCCCTCTGTCGCCGCCCCGTCTTCCGCCGCGCCCTCCGCCGCCACATTGTATTTATCCTCCTTCGCTCCGTCCTCCCCCTCTTCCTCCCATGTGGCCCTCGTCCCCCCTCTCCTTCTTCTCCTCCTTGCTCTCGCTCGCCTCATCCCCATCCCCATCTACTAAATCTCCCCCTTCTCCATGTTTGCCCCCGACGTCTTCCCCCCATCTCTCCAGGATGCATTATTTGTTGGGGGTGATGCAGCCGCGAAACCAATTTAGCACCGCGGAGAAATTTTTGTCTGTTTATAAGAAATGACCCATCCAGTCAGAGGCATCAGCGGAGATCAAGCGCGACGCGAAGAAGTTGGGCTCAGCGAGTTATCTCCTGAAGGCTATCAAGCCAGACAGCGCGACCTCCGCGGAGAAGGCCGCGCAGGACATGCAGAGCCTCGATCGCGCGCGCGCGGGCATTCGGAGGAGGAGAAGAACGAGGAATACGAGCAGGGATAACATGAGAAACAGGCATGATGGGGAGGGGGATGAGGAGGGGAGGTGCACGCCCGACCTCCCGTCGCAACCTCTGCGTTTAAAACTGGTTCTCTCACCGCCACCATTTCCCAATGACGTCTCTCAACTCCTCTTCCCCGTCTGCGCCCCTCCATCCTGTCATCCTGTTCAGCGAGATCGGCGCCCCTCCTAATCTCCTCAAGGGGGGTCGCAGTGCAACCCTGTCCTCCTGGGGGCGTTTGGTGATTATTATTGTTTATCCGACCTCCCTGCGCACCTGGGGCCCCCTCGATTCACTTGGGCCCCCCCCCGTCGCCCCCCCGTTCACGCGTCGAGGGGGCGGCGGCACGGCGCCGGCGAACACTGCGAGGATCGCGCAGAACAGCGAGAACAGCGCCGCCAAAGACGCGGCCGAGGCCAAGAAGGCCAGATGACCCGATTTCGATGTCATCCTGCTCCGCCCCCTCGGCGCCCCCCCCTTCCGCCTCCTCCTCCTTGCCTGGCCCCCCCGGCCCCCCCCCCCTCTCGACCTTCCCCTTCTCCTCCTTCTCTTTGCCCTCCTCCTCCTTCCCCCCCCCCCTCTCGCCCTCCTCTTCCCCCCTCGCCCCTCGCCGCTGTCCCCGCGTTGCTGGATCGGGCCGGGCCGGGGGCGCGCCGCAGACGTGCGTCGCGGGTGGGGCGGCGCAGCTGGCGTCGGACTGACGTCAGATCTGACGCCGAATCTGACGTCAGATGGGCGTCAGATCCGACGATTGGTCTGACGTCGGAGCGGCGCCGCATCTGGCGACGGGTCTGACGTCGGACTGGCGTCAGATCCGTCGCAGCGCCATGCAGCAAAATTATGGCGATGAGTCTCGCGCCAGGAGATCTCGAGATTAGCCTGGCGCAAGGATGCGCGCGCGGGGGGCGGGGCGGGGGGGGGGGGGGGGAGACGCAGAGGAGGGCCGGGGGCTCGAGGGCGAGGGGGGGGGGTCGAGGAGGAGAAGGAAAGGTCTGCGAAGGAGGAGCAGGGGCGCCACATGGAGGAGGAGCGGGTCAAGATAGAGGATGGTGGGGGGGGGGGGGGGGGGAATGGGCAGGAGCGATCAAGGTTTGTTTTGTTTCTCGAATACGGTCGAATACAGACGCGCGGTCATGCGATCCCCCTAGAGGCGCGCGGTCTGCTGGCAGCGGCAGGGGATGGCGCGACGCAGATCCAAATGATGGACCAGAACGGCATCATTCTGCAGGCCGAGAAGGTGATCATCCAAGCGAAGAAGGCTTTCACCGACGTCATGGGGCTCGGCTTCGTGGCCAACAAGGAGATGGCAGTCTTCGACGCCATGACCATCTAGATGGCAGCCCTGGACATCATGACCAGCTAGTTGGCAGCTCTGGCCACTATATGTGCGATGCATGCGTGATAGCTCTTTTTTTTTCCGTTCACGCAACGCGGTTTCGTTGATGGCGCTGGCTCTGGCGAAGATATGTGTGATCTGGCTCTGGCTAGTTGCATGCGTGCTCACGCATTTTTTCTGCATTCGCGCATCGCGGTTTCGGTGGTGGCTCAAGCCGCATCGGGCTCGGAAAGGGGTCCAAGGCGCTGTCTCGCGGATGGTCTCTGGGGAGCCCACGCGATGCTCGCGAGCATCGCAGCGTGTTTCAAGGGGCCACAGGGCCCCGATGGATCCGTATATTCCGAGGGTCCGCACCCCGCGGGGGGCCGAGGGCGTCTGATAGAAAATCGAAGGATTTGCTCAGTGGTTTGCCAGAGGTTCCAGGGGTCGAGGGGCCGACGAGTTTCGATGATAACACGTGGCTAGAAGTCACGGGGGCAAACGTTCCCCGTCGATTGATGGGGGGTCCGAGGGGCGCCGCATGAAAAATCTACCCATTGCTCCATGGGCATCGGGAATTCTGGCAGCACCAGCAGGGGACCTTGGGATTTCACGTTGTGGGTCGGCAGGTGCGCGAGCCAGCAGGAGCAGCGGCCGGCGTGCGACAGCCTCCATCCAAATCCCCTTTTCGCCATAGCGGTTGTTTGATCGCCGCGTTGGCATCGCTGTCGTCGTCGCGCGATCGCTCGATGGCGGAAGGGGCGCGAAACCTAGGTCTTCGAGCGAAGATATCTCGGAAGAGCCCCGCCTCTTGTTGCCGGATGCCGCCGCCGATGGCAGCGGCGCTGGCGACAGTGCCGACGCTGCCGCGCCTCCCGCATATTCCAATTTGGGAACACATGTGCCCCGATCGTGGGCGCGGGGGCCTATGCCAGCCGCGGAAGTCCAACGGGTGGCGCATGCCGCCTACAAGGTTGGCCTGCGCCATCCAGAAGTCTGCAAGCGAGCGAAAATGTGCCAATGGGGCATCTACCCTGGCAATATACATGGCCAACTCAACACAATGCTTGGGGAGAATTACTTGCCCCTTCCCCTGGAGTTCCAAGCCCCGCGCGTGGGCCCATAGACCAACAAGTCGGCGCGAGCTGCGCGCGCGGTGCTTTTGCCGCGCGAGTGGTTTTCAGCACTCTGCCGCAATTGCGATGCTGAGTTTCATGGCGTGCTCGGGACATGTCACACGTCGCCTCGGGGGGCTCTGGGACCTCGCAGGCAGGGGCCGTGTTTTTTTTGACGTCGGGCGTCACAGGAGGGGGAGGGGAAGACGGAAGGGGGATTAGGAGGGCGATGAGGAGGACAAGGGGGGCAAGGAGGGGGGGGGGGGGGGGGTGGGGGGGGGGCAAGGGGGGGGCGGGGGGGAATTGAGCACGAACGCGCCCGCGCTGACCATCGCTAGGGCTCAACCGAAACAGCCCTCAGGGACGGTCCACGGTTGCGCGGTCACCCTGCGCGGGGCGTCCGAGACCGCGCCACCGAGCGCATCCCGTTCATAGCGCAGGGGGCGGGGCCGGATTCTTGACCAGGCATTCGCTCGAGTCCATCGGCGTGACAGGGCTGCTGGCCATTTGCAGCGCCAGACGCTCGACCATGCAACTGGTCTCTTGGCCCCAGGGCACGCTGGCCAAGCAGGGCATGCGCGGGCGCGGCACGTCCACAGATATAAGGAAAGTCCCTGCTTGGTCATTCAACGCGTTGGCGCCGGGAAAGCGCCCGTCCAGAGATTAAGGGGGCTGCGCCGCTCAATGAGCGCAAACCCGTCGTTCGAAAAAGGGCGAGTAGGAAGGGGGGGAGAAGAATAATGATGGGGGGAAGGGCTGTGAAGATGATGGGGGGAAGGGCGAGCAGGGCGAGGGTCGGCGAAACGTTCGGGGAAGGGGCGCGGCGATGAGAAGGGCGAGGCGCGGGGAAGAGCGGGTGGGAGGGGGGGGGGGGGCTGAGCAAGGGGGGGAGATATCCTACCCTTCTGTTCTTCTCATCGCGTCCTCTGGTTGATCCTGGCTGTGTTTTTGTTTTGGGCTGTCGACGCCTCGGCCTCGCCCTGCTAGCGCGCCTGTTCCGCTGCCGGGGCGCGGGCGCGAATGGGCAGCGCGGGCGCGGGCGGGGGGGGGGGGGCAGTTGGAAGAGGCGTTCAGCGTAGCAAGTGGTATGGTCCGGGCGTTCCCATTGGATGCCAGGGGGGTGGATTGGAACGGCGGGCCTCTGGGCCCAGAGGGTGCGGCGTTGTCGGGCACGCCGTTGACTAGCTTGAAACGCAGGGGGTTCATATACGCAGTGTTCGCAGATCTTGGGCTCTACTCAAATTATTGTCACATGCCAGTGTCGGTCAGTCATCGATTTTGCCGGCTGTGTCCGCGCAATCGTTCAGATACTTTGAATAGCGAATTCAGAGCAGAGACCACTGGCTATTGGAAGAACCACTGTCGTGACTACAGGGTGGGCCACCCTGCCTTCGTAATCTAGACGTGGCGCTGCAGATCCTAGCACTTGACGTTCTGCGCGCGCTATATCTCGGCAACAGGTCACAGTCTTGGCAAGTTGTCTTATAAGCTCGTATGTGAGGATATGCGCGGATCTGGGTCTGCCATAATTGAAGCAGCGCGGGCACGCGCTCGACAGCTATATGGCGAGCTCGGCATTGAACGCCGCGCGGGCCAGTTTAAGCTTGGTACGTTTGCACCCGATGAGAAAGCTCCTCCCGCAGCGCCCGCCCCCCCCCCCCCCCCCCCCCCCATCCCCCCCCCCCTCCTGCTGTCAGAGGCAGTCAAATCTGCGCAGGCACGGTCATTGGTGAACGCACGCAGCCTTGGTTCTATCCAGAGAACGCAATAGTGGTTCGGATGCCCACAGAACTAAGGTGGTAAAATTCCAGAGCCCGGAGAAAGTGCATAGTGCCATCGACGAAGGCGGTCTCTTCTTGTTGCCGGATGGGCGCGGGCAGCTTCAGACAGCAGCACATAACTACTCGACCTGCTATCAATGCCTCTCGGACAAAGCGTTAATGGTGGGCCGCCTGACATACTCTGTTGTAAACAAACACCATTTTTCTTGCACGTAACCAGGCAAGGTCCGCTCAACCCAGAGTTCGCGTGGCGTTGTCAAGCTGAGGATCATCGGGGATTCATCGCAAAAGTAGCTCGTCTTCAGCTGTCGGGGCGAATGTCAACAAGATAAGCGCGAATATTGCTGGTGAGGTTAGGCGCGGGGGGCAGATGTTCGAGTTCGTCGCGAACGCCGCCGCCGTCGCCCCCGA
>CAUYUJ010012193.1:0-18367 GCA_963575745.1 Prorocentrum cordatum | reverse complement strand
CGACCCGGCGACCTGGCGACCCGGCACCCTAGCGACCCGGCGATCCTGCGATCCGGCGATACGGGCAGGATTGGCATTCGAAGCGGGGCCTGTCTGCAACAGAGTGATCACCCCCACCGTGTCCTCGTGAGCTTCTCTCACAATCTGCCGCAACTCCTTCATGGTGAGAACGGCTGAGAAATGCCGATCAGGAAACACAGAATGCCCGCGGTGGTGTCGGACTTCTGCGCCTGGTCGTACATTTTTTCGACGTGCATCGTGACCGCTCCGCACAAATACGGGAAAACGATTCTGGGCATTCCCAGGATGGTTCTTGTACATGTCATGATAGTGAATGTGGTTGAGGTCGTCGATGCCGCCGCCTGGGCCGTTGTCGAAGGTCTGGGGTGGCCATGTTTTCCCCTCGTGTAGCACAAGAAATGCGGTCTCCCCTTGCGCCTGCATGAAGTTCCCGAGGCCGATGAACGTCCCTTTGTTGAAGATGGTGTCTTTAGCATGTTCTTTTTTCGCCGGCTGTGGATTGTTATCTGGTCGTCCTTGTGTTTCTGCTCGGCCTCTTCGTTTTTTTTCTTGGCTCGCCTCTCCCGTATCGTGTCGAAGAAGGCCAGCACTTGCACGTCCAACCACAGCGCAACAGACTTTCCATCCCCAGGTGGGCCATGCTGGATCATGAGCAGATTGCATTGTCGGGATAAGACTCCACCGTACTTGAGCTGAACTGCCCCGAGAGTTGTGGCCACCAGAATCGCGAGGTGGACGTGCGCGCACGACGCGCGCAGAGAGGTCGCCTTGCCCAGTGCCGAGGCCACAGCCCACATGAGCGGCGTTGCCCGCCGCGCTGCCTGCTCGGGGAATGGGTTTTGGTTCTCCATGATCCGGTATATAGTCCGAATCTTTCCTTTCGTCAATGTGGGGGCTTGTAACAAGCGGGCCTTCGGAGTCGCTGCAACGTAGACCCCGCTGAAGGCCAAGCCGAACATCACACTGAGCGCGAGCCGGTGCATGGCACCTGTTGTCGTTCACACTGAAATTTCTTGGGCGCGCGGCGCCGTGCAGCGCCCCCTGGGAGTTCCGCGACAGTTTGATACTGCTGTTGTTGGGATCTTCGGCGATGGCGGCGATGCGCGTGCTTTTGTTTGCACTGCTAGTGGCGTCGACGCCGAGGCGGGCAGTGCTAGTTGCTTCTGTTTGCATTGCTAGTGGTGTAAGATCAGCGGAGTAAGCTATGCGGTATAGTCGATATTGCGTAGGCAAGGTGGCTAAGTATTTTGCGCTATTTGCGTGGCGTGAGCTATGCGATGCAAGCCATGTAGTGCAAGCTATGCGATGCAGGCTGCGCGGTGTCAGCTATGCGTGCGATAACAGCGATGTTCCTTCTGATGTTTTTTGTTGCTCTCGACGCACCTGCAACTCTACAGTTCCCGTCCGGGGCGCCACGCGCTCCAAAAGGGTCGAAGGTAAAACCAGCTGGCATGCGCAAAATCCACGCAATGCACTTGGCCACGCCGTGTCAGTGCGGGCCTAGGCGCCTACTTGCTAGCTGTCCCCGCATCTTGAGGTGCTCCACTCGTCTGGCGCTGCGTGGGCCCCGCCTCGCCACGTCTGCGCTCGCATGCCGCTTCTCGCTCGAGCCATTGGTTGGGCCATTCCGTGTCCTGCCGCTGATCCAAGAGTTCAATTGCCCACGTGCCTCCGTGTTTTTCTTCTCCAACAGCTTGGCATTATCTGGCCTCAGGGGGTCCACTTCTGGCATGTTGTTCAAACGCCAAGCGCGGTTGTCCCGGTGGAATTTGTCCAACATTATTCGCACTTTCTCCGTGCAAGATTTTGCCCATGGTAGATATTGTGTTTCTTTCGCCCGGGTAAGTGGCAGAAGCTTGCGCGCCCTGTCGCATCCCGGGGCCGCACTGACGAAGCCCAGCTCGCGGCCATCCTGCCCGGTCGACGCCGGCGCCAGCGCGCCCTGCTCAGCCCGTGCCCCGCCCACTCCCGACAAGAGATGCATCCGCGCATGCGTATTTTCATTCCTCCATCTCTCTTCCCATTCCGTTCCCCTCCCCTCGCCCATCTCCCCCGCGCCCCCCCCTCCTTTCCTTCCTCTCCCTCCCCTCCATTTCCGCTTCTCCATCCCCCTAGCGCGCCCTTTCGCGATCCCTCGACCCTTCGGCCCCTCCCTCCACGCTGGCCGTATTGGGGGGGGGGGCCCGCGCCATGAGTAGAACCTCGGGCGTCGCCATCCGTCCATGTGAAGCCGCAGCGCGAACGCATGCAGCAGCTCGATGGACTCGCCCCGGAAGAGCTCCACCCAGTCCACCAGCATGCCGCACGATGTCACTGCTGTCACGATGCCTCCAGCGCAGCGTCTGACTTCGTTACTTCCGTGGAGTTCGTCGACGCCGCGCGCCTGGATAGCTTCCTCCTGCTTGCTGTCCAGAGCAAGCCATCCCCTGCAGCGGCTCCTCAATGAGTGGGCGCTGCTTGCGCTGCTGCCCATGTCGGCCGCCGCCGGCCGCTTCTTCGACCTGGCTGGAGCTGGCCGCTTCGGTGCCGTGGCCGCAGCCCCGCCAGCGCTCCCTCTTCCTGATCGGCGCGAAATGCCCGCGGCCTCGCCCCTGTGGCCTCTGCCCGCCTGGGCCGCCTTCCGGGCTGGCGCCCGAGAAGCAAGGCCGCGCCGAACTTTCTTTGCCCCACCCTGAGCGCTTGCGCCATTGCTCGCAGCGACCAATCTGGGCGGCCCACAAGCCGGCGTCTGTTTCCTCAGCCAGCGCGCAAGTTGCCGGCTTCCTTTGATCCACGCCGGGCGCGATTTCATGTCGCCGCGACCGCCCCAGCTCCGAAGCAACGACTTCTCGAACTTCGCCAGCAAGTCCTTGTCCACCTCGGCTCCCGGCGAGTGCGCGTCGAAGGGGCGCCCCGGCAAATCGGGGTCGTAGCAGCTCATCGCGCACCGCAGCGCGGAGACGCCGTAAGCGGCCGGTCCGGGAGGAGCGACGCCCAAGATCTCCTCCTGGGGTATCAAGCGCGCATGTTCTATCTTTGACGGGCGGCAGAACTTGCAAAATAATTGCGTGGGGGCATTCCGTTGGCAGCCAACGTGCAACTCCAAGTCCAGGCCCTCCATGGGCCCATAGCCTTCCAAGCCGCCGCAGATGAATCGGCGGGCGCCGCGCTTGCCATCTAGCAACGCCACGAGCTGATCAACGCATTTCGGACACGTCCGCACGTGCTCCGCGATGCGCGCCAGGTGCGCCCTTCGCACTCATGCCAATATTCGCAATGGCGCGCTCTATGCCGCTCTCCGTGGAAGACCACTCACAACTCCCAACGTTGGCTCCTGCCAAACGAATTGCGTTGCGCATGTACCAGGCGTCCTCCAGACGCACGCGCGCGTGGTCTGTCTGTGTCATGAAGTCGCCCAGGATGAGGTGTTGCTGCTCACGCCCTGGGTGCTGCTTGGCCCGCGCGTGGATGGCAGATGTGAACGTGCCGCCGCTGTGTTGCAAGTCATCAGTTCTGAACTGCAACAGCTGCAGGTCCACCGCGTGCCGCGCTTTCTCCTGGGCCACCGCAAAGTATGGCAAGGCCGCCTGCGTGGACACGGCGGCGACGCCAGACATCTTGCCGAAGTTTGCGCGACCGTGGATGCCCGCATTCTTTCTGTACATCCAATTGCCGACGACGTAGCACTTGCAGGATGGACAGCGCCCCCCACGGAATCTACAATATTTGACCCCTGCGCCGAGAGTGTAGATTCGGATGCGAAAACCCTGCGAAGCAGAAGCCGCGTCCCGTTCTTCCCATTTGTTCCCAATGCGGCCTCTGCTTTTGTCTGGCTGGATCACCAAATCAATCTTTTCGCATTTCGGGCGTTGGCCGTGTGTGGACGGGAGAAGTACAGTCTCCGACTCGGGGCGCAATTCCTGCAGCTCCTTCAACGCTGGATGATTCAAGTCGCGCTCTCTGGTATTCCCAGATCCCACGTGCGATTGGAGCTTCCACAATAAATTCTTGATTGCATTATCTGCAGCCTCTACCTTCAGTTCTTTGCGTAGCAAAGCTCACACAAAAGGCGGAGCCACTTCGTTTGGCATGCATGATTGCACGCGTGCCACGACCCCAAAGGCACCTGCAGGTAACGGATGCATTAGTGTACTGAATGAAAAATCTGCCCCCGCCTCGCCAACCATCTTCGCCAGTCCCAGCTCCGCGCTGCACAGGGGGCGACAGCGCAGCGCGCTCGCGCGGGCTCAACCTTGATTCGTAAATGTGCCCCCTAGGGACGGGTGATCCTCATGATGGCGGCGCGGGCAACGATGTTGGTCCTGGTGACAACGACGACGACGCACACGACAATGGAAATGATGATGGCTACGACGATGATGACGATGCTGGTCACGATGATGCTGAACTTTATTATTATCATCATGATGGTGATGATGGTGGTGCCGGCGATGGCTTTGGCTCTGGTTCTGGATTTGGGTTCTGACCTTTCTGTGCTTGTGCGAGCGATTGGGTGCAACTCTGGCTGCTGGTCGGGCTTTGCTTTTGCTTCTGGCTCCGGTTCTACCTGTGGTTCTGTTTCCAGATTTCGGTGCGGACCCCTCGCTGGCACTGCTTCTGTCTCTTGTTCTGCTCATGGTATTGGTCCTGGCTCGGGTTCGCGATTGGGTCGTGGTATTGGTTCTGGTTCGGTTTTTTTCTTTGGTTCTGGCTCTGCTTCGGGCTCTGGCCCTGGCTCTGAATCTCGCTCTGGCTCTGGCTACCGTCATCATTCTCTGGTTATACTTCTGGTTCTGGTTCTGGCTCTGGTTCTGGTTCTGGTTCTGGCTCTGGTTCGCTCTGGTTCTGGCTCTTGTTCTGGTTCTAGCTCTGGTTCTGGCTCTGGTTCTGGTTGTGGCTCTGGTTTTGGTTCTGGCTCTGGCTCTGGCCAAACCACCTCAACTCAAAGCGGCTCGGACCCCTGAGTTCCGAGGATGTCTCGTGCAAAACAGGCTGGAACACTTCGAGGACCGCATCTTGGATCCAGGAATTGGGAGGATCTCTTTGGCGAAGGCGGCCAGATCATCTCAAGTCAAGGCGCCTCGGGGCCCTGAGTTTCGCGGATGTTGCGTGCGAAGCGGGGTGGAACACTTCGAGAACCGTATATTGTATGCCTTCGCGGCTGCCTCTCCAGCTGCCTTCTTGGCTGCCTTCTTGGCTCCTGGCTGCCCCTCCGGCCGCCTCTCCGGCTGCCTATTGGGCTGCCTTTTTGGCTGCCTTCTTGGCTGCCTTCTCGGCTGCCTTCTCGGCTGCCTTTTTGGCTGCCTTCTCGGCTGCCTTCTTGGCTGCCTTCTTGGATGACTTCTTGACTGTTTTCCTGGCTGCCTTCTCGGCTGCCTACTTGGCTGAGTTATGGCTGCCTCTTGGCTGCCTTCTTGGCTGCCGTCTTGGCTGCCTTCTTGGCTGCCTTCTCGGGTGCCTCTCTGGGCGTTTTCCGGGCTGCCTGCGTGGCTTCTCTCTTGGCTGCCTTCTCGGGTGCCCCTTTAGCTGCCTACTCGGCCACTCGGCCAGCGGCCCCTGCCCCCCTCCCCTGATGGTGGCGGCAGCGCAGCGAGGCGACGATGACGATATTTTGCTTCGGCGCGGTCGGCGGAGCCGCGGCAGCCGGCGGGCAAGCCTGTCAGGCGGCCCGCGCAGGGAGGTCGCGGGTGGACTCGCCGGTCTTCTTGTCGAAGAAGTAGACCCTCCCCGTCGTTCGGGACACGCGCGCGCGCCACCTCCCTGGGAGCGGGGGGGCGGGCCGACCCCTGGGGCCCCAGCAGGCAGCGTCGTAAGCCGCGCGGAGAGAAGCGTCCTGGAGCACCCGCCTAGCCTCAGTGGCCCTCGCGAACGAAGTAGACATGGCCTTCGCCACGGTCTCCGGCTCCCCTGTCACTTTGTCAGGATGGCACTTCTTTGCGAGGTCCTGGAACGCGACCTTGATGTCCTTCTCCGAACACCACGGTTGCAGCCCGAGCGCCCCGTGATGCCCGAGGTTGTCCGCGCCTTTGGGCTCGCCAGTCCGCTTCGTGGGGTCCCTAGCGCGCTTGCCCTCGTTCTCGCTCTCCTGCTCGCGTCGCTTCTGTTGGCCCCAATCAGCGCTGGCCTCCACGAGGCCTTGGACCGACCGCCTCTCGCCCAATCGCTGCGCCAGCCGTCTCCTCCAGCCGGCCAGCGGCCCCGCGAGTGCCCGCGCCCTCCCCACTGGTCGTTCTCCCAAGCCTCCTCTCCTTTTCCGCTCCTCGGCCTTGTAGGTGTCTTCTGCTTTCCTCTCCTCCTCAGCCTTCGCCCTCTTGGCCTCCTCGGCGCTTCTGGCCTCCTGAACTTTCCTGCCCTCGTAGCCTTGGCCTTCCGGTCCTCCTCGGTTTTTCTGGTCTCCTCTGCCTTCCTGCCCTCGGCCTCTGCGTTCTTCGCCACCTCGGCTTTTCTGGTCTCCTGAGCGTTCCTTTCTTGGGTAGCTTTCGCCTTCCGGTCCTCCTCGGTTTTTCCTGTCTCCTCTGCCTTCCTGCCCTCCTTAGCCTCTGCCTTCTTGGCCGCCTCGGCTCTACTGGTCTCCTCTGGTTTCCTCCCCTCCGCAGCCTTTGTCTTTCTGGTCTCCTCGGCTGCGTTCGTTTCCTCTGCTTTCCTTTTGGGCCGCTTCGTTTGCAACCGACGGTTCACGGGGAATTCCCAGAGGGATCTGGGAGTTCCCGCTGGGCACCTGCACCGTTGCTGGCGGTCTGCAGAGCAAACGCCGCACCGCGTCATCGCTGCCGAGCCAATGCTAGCCGAGCCATTGCTACGGTAGGAGGACCAGGGAAGAATGAGAGAGGAGGGGGGCGGAAGAAAAGGAAGAGAGAGCGGAAGGACGGGAACTAGGGAGGGAGGAGGAAGAGGAATGACGGGGACGGCGACAGCATGATCTGTCTCCAAGCCCCGGGACCTCTGGACCAGAGCATTCCGACCAAGGTTTCGAAGCGAATCCGATCGTGACCACGAGGAACCCTCCGAGGCCCAAAGAAAGCGAAATACACAAACACCGAACAAAAACACAGCAGCCCTCTGGGCGGAGGTGGTTCGATCGTTTCCTCTTCCAACCTCCCTTTTTTGCCTTCGGACTGGGGCTTGCCCCTCCCGCTATCCCACCTTGGGTCTGGACGATGGGGGCAGCGACCCATTGGAGCGTCCAAGACGTCCCAAGTAGCTCCAAGAGGGCCTGACAGCCCCCAAGTGCCCCCAAGAGAGTCCTAGAGTGGAAGATCCGCAAAAGCCTGTATAATAAAATACTCGCCGTAATCGTCCTTGTCGCGATCGCCTGAAGCCCTATCCGTCTCTTTCGGGGAGTGCTTACCCCTTCCAACCTCCCCTTCTTCCCCTTTGGGGAGGTTGTACCTCTCCCGCTGACCCCTCCCCCTTGGGTTTGGACGGGAGGGGCGGCGATCCATTGGAGCGTCCAAGGTTGCCCAAGATGGCTCCAAGAAGGCCTCAGAGAGCCCAAGCTGGCCTCCAAGATGGCTCAGAATATCCCCAGACGGCTCAAGATAGCTTCCAAGAAACTCCAGGCGGCCCCGATGACCTCGCAAGACGAATCCAGGTGGCCATGGACCCCCAAGAAGACTCCCAAGAAGCCCAATTTTTCCAAAACCTTAAATGCACTTGTGTGTGTGTGTGTTTTTTGTGTCTCGCATTTTCGCTTTCCGATGATCTTCCGAGGCCCCGAGGTGGCTCCAGGATGGCCAAAGAAAGCCCCAAGAGGAGCCCAAGAGGGCGCCAAAACGGCTCCGAAGAGGCTCCGAAGAGCGGCAGATCGGCAGAAACTTGTATGGATGATTCGTCGCCGTCGTCGTCCGTGTCGCTAATTATCGCCTTCAACCCCATCCTGCTCCCCCTTAATGTTATCATCATCCTCACCCTCCTCCTCCTCGTCTTCCTTCTTCCGTCCAACCCTCGTCCTTCGCCTGATCTCCCTACCCTCCTACTCCTCTTCCTCGTCTTGCTTCTCATTATCATCCCCTTCCTGGTTCAAATCGTCATCATCATCATGACCACCACCATCAGCGTCGTCGTCATCATCAGCATCATCATCAAATCACCATCACCATCACCAACAACATCACCATCACCATCAGGCCATCATCATCACCATCAGCATCGTCATCAACAAGCATCACCATCGTCAGCGACAGAGTCGACGGAGGCACTAGCATCACCATCATCACCATCGTCTTCATCATGGACACCTGGACCGGTGAACCAAGAGACCACGGCGACCTGGCGACCCAGCGACCCGGCGATTCGCGGCGACCCGGCGACCCGGCGACCCTGCACGGCGACCCGGCGACCCGGCGACCCGGCGCCCCGGCGTCCCGGCGACCCGGCGACCCGGCGACCCGGCGACCTGGCGACCCAGCGTCCCGGCGACCCGGCGACCCGGCGACCCGGCGACCCAGCGACCCGGCGACCCGGCGACCCGGCGACCCGGCGACCCGGCGACGCGGCGACGCGGCGTCCCGGCGTCCTGGCGACCCGGCGACCCGGCGACCCAGCGACCCGGCGACCTGGCGGTCCGGCGACCTGGCGGTCCGGCGATCCCGTGATCCGGCGACCGGGCGACCCGGCGACCCGGCGACCCGGCGACCGGGCAACCCGGCGACCCGGCGACCGGGCGACCCGGCGACCCGGCGACCCGGCGACCCGGCGTCCTGGCGACCCGGCGACCCGGCGTCCCGGCGACCCGGCGACCCAGCGACCCGGCGACCCGGCGACCCGGCGTCCCGGCGACCTGGCGACCCGGCGACTTGGCGACCCGCCGACGCGGCGACGCGGCGTCCCGGCGTCCCGGCGACCCGGCGACCCGGCGACCCGGCGACCCGCGGCGACCCGGCGTCCCGGCGACCCGGCGATCCGGCGATCCCGTGATCCGGCGACCCGGCGACCCGGCGACCCGGCGACCCGGTGACCCGGCAACCCGGCGACCCGGCGACCCGGCGACCCGGCGACCCGGCGATCCGCGGCCGCCGCCCCCGCCCTTGTCCAGATCGCCCTCGCCTGTTCATTCCTCCTCCTGCTATTGACTCCTGGCTCATCTCTCCTCCCCCTCCCGAGCGCGAGGGGAGGAATGAGAGTGATGGTGGTGGTCACTGCATAAGAGAATCAAGTCCCGAGCAGATCAGCACGCACCACCATGACGACGCCGACAACGACGACGACGGAGACGAGGCGCGCTGACGATCCGCACCGAAGCACGGATTTGGGAAAGGGCCCACCCTGCAGGTTCGGTTCAACAGCGCACCGTTCAGCGGTGCTGCAGCCTCCCCTGAGCACAGGCCCCCCGAAGGCATCAGCCAAACAAGTCAGGCTTGCACCCTCATGCCTTGCTGGACTCTGGGCGCGTTTCGGCACCCCGCCTGGCTGTCCGTCCGCCTGGCTGTCCGTCCGTCCGTCCGCCTGTCTGTCTTCCCGGCTCCCTGAGCCGCGGCAGTCTGGGCTTTTCAGCTCGGGGACGCGGCGGTCACCGCCGCCCTCTCCCTTGCCGGTGGCCCTGACGAGGTTGGGGGAGGAAGGAGGGCAGGAAGAGGAGGAGGAGGAGGAGGAGGAGGAGGAGGAGGAGGAGGAGGAGGAATGAGGAGGAGGAGGAGGAGGAGGCGGAGGAGATGTGGTGGTGGTGGTGGTGGAGCGGCTCCTCATGCTCCTGACTCCTCCCCTGGCGGCCGCTGGGGGCAGGAACCAATGCAGAGCATCTCTGTCCCGCAACAGGGCCTCGAGCGCCGCCCGGTCCGCGGCGTCGTCGGCGAATGCCGCCAGCCGCTTCGCGTTCGCCTGCAGGTGGTGCCGGTGGCGCTGCAACGATGCGGGGGTCACCCGCGCCCGGGGCTCACGAAGGGCTGGCGCGTTCGCTGAACAACACACGACAAACTGATGCGATTTGTCCTCGATATGTGTATACACATTTGTTTTAATATATATAGATGTATGTGTATATATATATATATATATATATATATATATATTTATAGATAGGGGGAGAGAGAGAGAGAGAGAGAGAGATAACGCGAGAGAGAGAGCGAGAGACCGAACGAGGCCTCCTCCTCCTCCTCCTCCTCCTCCTCCGCGCCCTCCTTCTCCTCCGCAGCCCCCTCCTCCTGATCATCTGACGCCTCCTCCCCCTGGTCTGGCAGCAGTGGAGGCGCATATTTATGTATAGGGATGCTTCTTGATAGGTCGTCCAGACGGCGAGCAGGACGACGTCGCTCTTGTCTCTGCGTGCGCGGGTCTGGAGAGGCTTCTTGCTCCTGCCCGTGCCTGTCCTGCCCCTTACCCTGATGCATACTACTGCTCCCCTTCTTCCCTCCTCCTCCTCCTCCTCCTCCTCCTCCTCCTCCTCCTCCTCCTCCTCCTCCTCCTCCTCCTCCTCCCCCTCCCCCTCCCCTCCCCCTCCTCCTCCTCCTCCTCCTCCTCCTCCTCCTCCTCCTCCTCCTCCTCCTCCTCCTCCTCTTATGACTCCTTCTGATCCTCTTGTGCTCATCCCTCCCCACACTCCTGCTCGCTCGAGCGCTCCATCTGTTACACGGATGACGGGCAACGTGCGCGCTTTCGAATGCTGGTTCTCGGGTGAGACTTCCCCGAATGCTGCGCGTCTGAAACTTGACGTTGGCAGCAGCAGCACTGGCGGAGCCTAGTTCCTTTTCAAGCTCTGCTCCTCCCCGCCCCTCCTCCTTCTCCATCTCATCTGTCTCCCTTTTGTTCGTCCCGTTCCTTTCTCTCCTTCGCTTTTCCATAGCGTACGAGGAGGATGGAGGAGGGGGAAGACATGTTTTCCTCCTCCTCCTCCTCCTCCTCCTCCTCTTCCTCCTCCTCCTCCTCCTCCTCCTCCTCCTCCTCCTCCTCCTCCTCCCCCTCCCCCTGCCTTTCTTCGTCCTCTTTCCTCCTGCCTCCTGCCCTATCTTTCCTCCTCCTCCTCCTCCTGCTGCCTGTCCCCCTTTCCTCTCTGTCCCCTTGCCCTCGAAGACGAGGGCGCGGGGGCCTTCGAGGGCATGAAGCAAAGATCGCAGTAGAGCTCGAGCGCCATGCGAACGGTGCATGGCGTCGGGAACGGCTTCTTCACGGCCTCTCGCGGCGCGCCCCGGACGATGGAGGAGGGGCACCTCCCCAGGAGGCCAGTCATGAGGGGCGAGGAGACCAGAGGAGCCAGAGAAACTTCCTCCCCTCGCCTACTCCCCCGCCGCCGCCGCCTCCTCTTTCCCCCTTCCTCCCTCCTTGTGCCCCCCCCGACCCCCCTCGGGGGACAAAGAACTACCAATACAGCTACTCCCTGGACCTCCCCAAGGGTGCGTTCTCACCAAGATTTCGAGGCGAACCCAGCCGTGGCAACCCTGCCTCCTTCCCCCCCTCCCTCCCCCCAAGGGGGCCAGTCCATCCAGGAGGGCGGCGGCAAACTCGCAGGAGCCCCCCACCCCGCCCGAGGCGCGCCGCGCGGGCCGCGAGGGCCTGCCTTGTCGACGCCCGCGGCGCGCGCGAACGTCAGGCTGCTCTCCAGCTGGTCGGCGACGCCGAGCCACGCGGCGAACCACTCGACGGTGTCGGCCGGATTGCGCGGCAGCACCTGGGCGCGCCCGCGCGGGGCTGGGGCGGCGGAAAAGGGGGAGGAGGAGGAGGAGGAGGAGGAGGAGGAGGAGGAGGAGGAGGGGAGGAGGAGGAGGAGGAGGAGGGGAGGGGGAGGAAGAGGAAGGAGGAGGAGGAGGAGGTAGGAGGAGGAGGAGGAGGGAGGGTACTGAGGGTACTGACTATGTGGGCGCCACATGGCGCCCCTGACCGCACTGCCACGAATTAATCCTCGTCGATTAATTCAGGCTCCGCAGGAGCTCTCTGACGGGACCTCTCCCACCGAACAAGCTCATCAGGCGAGGAGAACCCATGCAACTTGGCGACGCTGGTGGCGTCAAGGCAGGGAAGGCATAGCAGTCGGCTCACCTGCTTCGCCTCCCCAGAGGCGCGGGGCATCACGCTCCCCGCCGACGCCTGGGGCTCGACCGACCCTTCATCACCAGCAGCATTGCTGCTCGGCGCAGCAGCAGCAGGAGCAGGGTCAGGCTCGAGAAGAGGCCCCCGGACAGCACGCATCTGAAGGGTCGGCCCGTGGGCCGCCCCTACGCGAGCATTCCCTAGGGTGTGCCCTGGGAACAGACCTCGACGGAGCCTGGACCTCTGGGTCTTGTGCCCTGGATGGCCCGCTCCCTTACACTCTCCCTGCAGCCCCCGAGCGTTTGAGTGCGCTGAGGCGCCGCAGATTTTACAAAATAATATTGGCGACAGTTCCTGGCCTTGATCTGATGTGACGCTGGCCTGCGCAACACTGTGCCCTCGAAAAACCCAAGGAACACCAGTTGCAGCAACAAAGCCAGCGTCAACACCATGGGGTTCTTCCGTACCAGCAGGGGAGGAGGGGAGACTCGGAGCAGAGGAAGGACCAGTCTCAACCCCCTCGGCCAAGGACCAGTCTCCAAACGGCGCTCTACCTTCCTCCAGACAGGCACGAATTAGATACTGGGGCAGGTCTTCATCTAAGACGATGTCCCCCGCCCCTGAAGGCTCAACAGAATCTGGCTGCTCTAGCTCTCTGGAAAATTCCTGACATCTACTCTGCCAGCGCACAATATCCGAGGCAATCCTTTCGCACCCCGAGACAAAGTCAATAGGGTCCCGAGGAACATTCCAAAGTTTAGCTCCCGCCTTGGCCCACTTGTCGGCCATGGCGTTGCCCTTGATGAGCCACGCGTCATGATCAGACCTAGCGCCCCTCCAGCTCCTGTGAGCAGCTACCTTGACAATAGAAGCCTTCTTACCTAGATCGGACCACCAGGTCCGCCACATGTGCGCACGTGCATTCGAACTGGCCAAAGAAACACTCGAATCGGTAGCACAACCGAAGGTACCAGCACAACCAGTGTGCACAACTCAGGGATCATCTACAGACCACTCTGCAAACTGAGAGAGCATATGGAAAGCCCAGTCCTCTCCGTCGCGCGCGGACTGCGAGGGCGCCTGCTGGAGCGGCACAGCGCCGTACATGGCTCCGACGAGCTCTCCTGCACGATTAACCTGAATCACAGCCCAACCTGCCCGACTCAGTCCCTGAAGATGACTGTGGAAAACCGAAACGTCGACAAACACGTGGCCAGAGAACCTCCACCCAGGAAACACTCCAACACACCTCACTTGGTTCTCTTCAGGGACTTCCGTCACGGGGAAGCAAAAGGAAGGCGAAGGGGAGAGGCAACGAGCCATCATCTCAGCAGGTTCATCCCCAAGGCTTCGCACATACATGGCTGCCTGCATTACATGGGTCGGGCATCCCTCACGACGAGGAACAGCACTCCGAGGGCATTCATAGAATATGTGATGAAGCGTGCCACGCATGCCACAATGCACGCGACAATCGTTCGCCGCCTTACCGTGCACGTGCAGGCGCGCCTGGGGCCAGTGTGACCCTCCTACAAGACTCCTGATGGCAGCTGCTCGGTGGGAACTCCAACCTTCCGAGTAGTCCTGATCGAGCAGCTTGCCGACAGGGCCCCAATGTAACGGGTGGGCCCAGGGCGCCTTCAAACGTTTCAAAGCGTTGACGTCAGACGCCTGGAGGGCCAGGGGCCGAATCAAATCCACGAACAAGCCAGGCGAAAAATCCAAGATCCTGAAGTCCCCGAGGCGAGGATGCCTCAGAATTTCTACAGCGAGCAACTGGCACCAAATCCTAGCGAGCGAAAGGACAGCAGCCTGGGCTGGATCTACTACCTGAGCCCATGGCCGATCCTTAAAGAGGAGCGGCTGCGCTTCCTCAAGACAAGCCCGAAGCGGACCGATTCCTGGCATACAGGAACGTACACTCAACGTCCAATGCTTGACTACATCACAGGCATGCACGATCGAGGGGTCCCTGGTGGACCCTCGCTGCGTCGACCTCAGACGGAGCGCAACAGAGGTTCCTGGAGGGGCCTTCCCTTCTGCACGCAGCGAAGCAAGTCGCAAGGCGGCGAGTTTAGTGTCAGCTATGCCGGTGACCGACGCACCCCACATCGCTGTCGCCGTAGGAGACCCCCTCATAATAGTGCTGACACTAGCTCCTGCCTGCCTGAGCGAAAAAACGCGCTTAGAAACCGATGACGCTTTGGCCGAACGTTTGTTCTGCTCCTGAACACTCCTCGACGCGCCGTCAGTGGCGTCCGTACCTAAACACCTGCTGCAACGAAGCTTCTGCTCATGGCCTAGGCTCCAGCGCTCGTTTAGCTCCGAATCCAGCTCCGCTGAACTGGTCATGTAGCCAGTCTTATCCCAATTTACAACGAGTTGCCTTTGCTGAAGGGACTCGGCTAATTCAGACATGGCTTGTGGAAACTGATCTAGCACATTCTGCCTGCCTCCGATCGCCTGAAACAGGAAGTCGTCTACTTGGTTTTGAAACCTCACCATGGGATACTTAGCCTTGAGAGTGACAATCACTGTATGCACTAAAAGCTTGGCCAGCGCTAAGGCACAACTGCATCCTGCCGCCACCGTGCCGTTGGCTCGGACCTGGTCCGAGATGAAAGACTTCCACCTAGCTCGTCTGGGCAATCTGTACCCTGCACAGAGACACTTGAGGAGCCTGACTGGGAACCCCGTGGCAAGAGCCTCCCTTGAAAGATCTTCATGTGAAATATGCTCATAATACTTCGACAAATCTAGAAGCCCGCTAGTAGCCGAGAATCCTTTGAGTCTGGCGAAACGCTGGATGCTATTATGCACATGCCCTGCTCTGTCGCAGGTCTGTCCTGAAACTCCCCAGAAGGAGTCATTATTGAGAGACAATTCCCAATTCCTAGCTACAGGCTGACTAAGCCTAGACCAAATGCGCCCCCAGATGGAAGCCAACACTATGGGCCTCACTCCCGAAGCCGGCGAGGGTTTGCCCAGGAAAAAGATCAGGAGCGTCCAGAGCTCAAGATCCTCAGGATCCGACTCCCATGTCATAAGGATGTCCAGGAACGCCTGCTTGTGCGAATCTGGCAGCCAAAGAACCTGCCTCGGGTGGAGGTGGTCCCACCCCAGCCCGCAGGCCCCCGAGTGGGAAGACAGCGCAGAATTCAGCTGCGAGGTGGTGACCCTAGGCAGCTCAACCCAAGGGTCCAGACCCCCAGAGGTCAGAGAGCCCTGGTCGGAAACAGTACCACAGGAAGCCTCAGAGGGCCTCGCGGGGAGGGCCCCAGGACTCCACGATCTCGGGTGGGATTTACCATCTCTCTTAGGAGCATTCCAAAGCGGCTCCCACTGCTCTAGAAGCCTGTCCACTGCCTTTTGCCCCGAGACAGGCAGCGGCGGCGCCAGCTCCGTGGCGTCTGAAAAAATCTGCGTGTCGGGCAGCGGCTCCCGAACGTAGGCGTCAGCAGCCCACCCCCCTTGATTCTTGACGGCCTCCTTGGCCCAAGCCCTCCAGGCTTTGGCGCCGGCCGCCCTGGCCTTCGCTTGGAGGTGAGAGAGGTGACCCCTCAGCCCCAGGAGGAAGGAGAGAGCCTCATCCCCCTCATCAGAGAGCAGCCTCACCAGGGCACTCCTGGGCGCGTGCTGCCACCTCTCCAGCGGCCCCTCGGTGGGCCACGGCGGGGTGCCAATTCTAGCGACAGTGCGCTCTTTCCGCTGCTGCGCAGCAAGGTGAGAAAATTTCTTGGCGCGGGACTCAGAGCCTATGGCATGCAGCCTCATGCAAGCCGAGTAGAATGATGTCCACCTCCTGCCCTCAACAGTGGTGTTCTGCCGCAATTCGCTCTTCCAGGCTTGGTCGAGCTCCGCATGCTGAACTCGAAGCCCGTCTGATCTGCCGGCGCATGATTGACCGCACCATCCTTGAATGTCATGAAACTCCAGAAGATAGGCTTCTGCATGTCGAAACCAAACTTGACAGGCTTGCTGAAGGTCAGGGGGGTACTCTGAACCAATCCGCCACGGCCACTGATCCTCTCGAGCTTCGGGAGGTGCTCTGCGTACAGGAGGTGGCTTCTCGATGGGGAACTTCATGGGCGCCAACATCCGAGGAACCTTGGCCTGCACTCCTATGCCGCTGAGCTTCAAGGCAACTGGCGCGCGTGACTTTGCTGGAACCTCAGGAACAAGATAAACCGATTCCACAAACGGCGTCAGAACTCTGCTGCAAATGAAGAAGTCCAGCTCCCTCGCTCCGAAGGTAGGCTCCCCAGATGAAATGATTTCTCCCTGCGCAAGTTTTGCCCACGTTTTTACATCACTTGGCAACAGGTTCCAATCCGCAGCAACTATCCACGGAAACTGTAGCTTGCCAACTGCTTGAAACACCTTACCAAGGAGCTCGATATTCTCTCCTGCGAGCCCGACGCTGGTGTGAAGGTATACTGATACTACCACCAAGGGAACAGAAATACCAACATTGATCATGGATGCCGCAATCCTGGAAGACGGAAGTTCCTTTCCACAACTCAAGTCCAACTTGTCTGATGGCAACTGACTGAGCACATCGCATCCTGCACTGGACTCCGTAGGGCCTGGCCCTGTGATATCTGCTTTCGGCACCGAGGCTTGAAATCCACGCTGCTGTGCCCACTTGACAGCACTCTGGTGCCTGAACGAGTCCTTGAGACGATGCTCCTGGAGACAGAGAACGTCAGGAAGAACTGGTCCACCTTCATGATCATGTTTCGCCCATTCCAACATGGCCTGCACAGCTGATCAGGTGCTGGGATTGAGCGTCCAAAGAACAATACTGGATGCACTGAGTGGGCTGCTACCCCACTCGCTGACGCTTGGCGCGCCCTGCAATGTCTGCCAGGAACCTGCGAAGGGCTTCTGGATCATCCGTGGAATCGAACCCAGCTCGCTTGAGCTTGGCCTTGAGCTCATTGTCGTCTGGGTCAAGGACGATGATGTCTGGATCTGGCCCACCTGCGCCACCAGGAGGAGAACTAGTCCCATTAGCAGGCTGAGGTGGAGAAGGCTCTCCAGCCTTCGGCAACTTCGATGTGTACTCCGCCTTCTTCGCCTCCGTGGCCGCCAGGACCGCAGTGGCATCGATGGCGAAGCGTGTGGTGTACTTCTTGACAGCCAGCTCGAGAACCTCCAGCATCTGGATCTCGTGCATTGGATCAGACTCGCCATCCTGCTCCGGAGGCTCGGGCAGGACGGTGGCGGCCTGGGCTTTCTTGATGAACTTTTCGATCTCCGAGAGGGTGTCCTGGTGCGACTTGAGCTGCTGGCACTCCTGCTCATAGACACGCTGGGCCTCCTCGAGTGCGGCCTTGGCATTCTGCACTCTCTCGGTGGACCCTTCGATCTGCTTGAGCTTCCGCGACTGCCTCTGGAGCAAGTCCTGGAGCCCCTTGGAGCCAAGGTCTGCGGGCCCTGGCTCCTCCGCTTTATTGAGCACTTCAGTGGGCTTGGTGTCGAGGTCCGAGGCCGCTTGAAGCCCTCGTGACTTGAGCAGCTTGATGATATCCTCATTTGACAGCTCCGCGGCGTTGGTGTTGGCGCGACCGCCAGCCCTTGAGCCCCCGTGGCTCTGGTGGACAGGAGGACCGTTGAGCCAGGCATTGCCCCGCTGCACCTTGCCGTTCCAATCCGAAGACTTCTGCTGCCGCTGCTCCCGTTGCTGATTGATGACGTGTTGCGGCGCCCTCGATCCACACTCCCGACAGGCAGACCTGAAGAGAAAGTTGGCGAAGGCGCACGTGGGGTCGCGACACTGCCAGGTCTTGCTCTGGCCTTGTCCCGACGCGCCATGGGGTGACATGTCGAATCTCTGACTTTGGCTCGAGTCGGCTGCGCCACTTCCAAGTACGCCGACCCAAACGTTACAAGCTTGAAACCTGGAAATGGCTAGGAGGAGGGAGGAGGAGGGAGGAGGAGGAGGAGGAGGAGGAGGAGGAGGAGGAGGAGGAGGAGGAGGAGGAGGAGGAGGAGGGGGAGGAGGAGGAGGAGGAGAAGGAGGAGGAGGAGGTAGGAGGAGAAACGGAGGGGAGGAGGAGGAGGAGGAGGAGGAGGAGGAGAGTAGGAGGAGGAGACCTGGCGACCCCGCAGGAGTACGTGAAGCGAACAGACGCGGGCGGTCGCTCGAAGAGACGGTCCGAGCGGTGGATCGGTCCTTCGGCGAGGCGGTCCTTCGGCGCTGCCTCCGGCGGCGCCCCGGGGCTGCCTGTGCGCAGGCCCAGGGCCCCGCTGGGAGTCGTCGGGGGGCCCTCAGGGAAGACGTCCGAAAGACTTCTCCTCCAATCTCCAATCTCCTCCTCGTCCCCTCAGCCTCCTCCTCCTGCTCCTCGCCCTCGTCCTCGTCCTCGTGGTCGTGGTTGTCCTCGTCCTCCTCCTCCTCCTCCTC
>CAUYUJ010012192.1:0-7500 GCA_963575745.1 Prorocentrum cordatum | reverse complement strand
GCCCAGTACCAAGCGAGCCAAGCCAGCCAACCAGGGTAGGCTAGCCAACCTCAGTTCAGTCGGAGGCTAGAGGCTAGATGGACAATGTTTGTTCATTAACTGATTCGTTACACCTAAACGAAATATCAGTACGTAAAATACGGGCACGCAAATCATACCGTGTATGAAACACCAGGCGGGCAGATACCGTATCGACCACTCTTGAGGTGTGATTCCACTGGGAAGGCTGCACCACAGTTGGATACATACCCGATCGTGTCTCATGTGTGTGTGTGTGCGTGATCGGCTAAAGGGCCATGCCGCACTGTCAGGAGACCGGCTGGTTCCAACTCGCAAGATCGCACAAGAGTACTCGTGCAGCCCCCATCCAATCAATGGTTCGATTATCGTCGTTTGCATCCTGCGTCATGGATCAACAGACTCGAAATATGCACTCGCCTTTACCCTCTCGTCCCCCCTGTCGGCCCATGCTCTGTCCTGATCGCCGTCTGATGGGCTATAAGGGAACGCGCGCATCCCGAAGGCACAGTCCAGCGCTCACCACGCCATGCTTTGGAGCCACATCGCTGCAAATATGAAAATACTCACCACGCCTGTCCCCGACTTCGGACAGGCAAGGGGCACACTGGATGGATGCTGCATTCAAGCGAATCAAGAGATGCGGCTGTTATATCGATTGTCACGCTCGCGCACACATAGCCGCTCCTTGGAGCCTCGCTGGGAAAGTCAGGGGTCGCCTCTCCCCAAGAACAACCCTCTCTAGGGAGGACACATTCTTGAATATCAGTCCACGACGGCCCCGAGATGGAAACAATATTACCTTCGAGGTTTCAGTGGCCCATGGTCTCAAAGGGCACAATACACATCCACCACAGCCCCATTGATGGTTTGAAATAGCCGAAGAAGCCTAGGAAGCCCTGAAGGGACCGAAATCATTGACACGCTGCGGCATTTCAGCGAGACTTGCATTCTCGCCGTGTCGCGTTCCCATAGACGTCACAAGCACAAAGGTGGCTCCGAAAGGCTCCATTTGGGCACAAATCTGGCCTCCTCACACCAACAAGAAGACGACGGAGGAGATTAAACGACGAGGCTAACACTAGGCCCTCAAGAAAATCCCCCGAGTCCTCTAAGGTGTTCCTAGAAGCCCAACAATACCGAAATTCATTGTCTAGCTTACACGCTTCGAAAACGATTGCCTTCTCGCGTTTTCGGGCTCCGATGGGCCTTTCAAGAAAGGTGGCTTCAGAACGTTCGGACTGGCCCAAAGAGAGACCCAAGAACGCTCAAGGGTCCCCCAGGCGATTTCGGGATAGCTCGAAGACAGCCTCAAATGACGCAGGGTTGCTCCAAGATGGAGCAAGGAAGCCTGCACATGGCGTGCGAATTAAGCCTGGAGGATTCTCAAGATTACAAGAACATAAGTTCAAGGTGGTACTGCGGAAGCCCACAAGGAATTCCCGAAAGGGTCAAAATGACTGTACAACAATTTCCACGATTGAAACGATGTTGGCCGCAAATGGGTCGTGTAGGCCATAAGGCGACCCCACAGTGGACCAAAGCGGGGGCGCGAGAGGCCCAACAAGCTTACAAGATGAGCTCATACAGGAACAAAAAAGAACCACCATAACGAACAACAAAAAACAACGAACAATGAACACCGAACAACGGACAACAACAAACAAAATAACAGACAACAACAAAAAGAACAAAACACAACAATGAACAACGAACAACGAACAACGATAACAACAAAAACAACAACAACAACAACAACAATCATTCCAAGACTGTTCGCTCCTACCGGCCCGCGTGTTATTCACTATGCATATCCCAAACCCTGGATACCCGCCCTCTTCGTCTTCGATCGTACCCCCTTTTGGGGGGTTATATTCCTCACTGGCCGCGTCTGAGGCGGGAGCCGTTCTTGTTATAGCCGGGGGCCCAGGGGCACAGTTTGGCCCAGATGACTTTCTCTGTCAAATAAACAGGGTGCGAGCGTCGAGGGGCGCACATTGACTGAGAAAAAACAGTGCGCACTGGTGGGGGGGACCAACAGAAATCATTATTCAGGAATGAAAGTTCAACATCAGCTGACGTGCGAGGGAGAGGGAATCGGAAGGAGGGCGGAGGCGGCCCCGGAGGGAGGAGCAGGAAGGTAAGAGTGCGAACGTTCGAAGAAGTCCTAGGCGAAAGCGCCATTCCACAAAGAAGTCTCGGGCGGCAGCCCACGACGGGCGGGCGATCCTCTGACGGGTGGGTCCGGCGGGTGGGACATTCAAGCGGGATGCCTGAGTAGGGCGAGAGCGCGATTCCTAAGTAAAAAATGACGGCATCCTTGGCGCGAGCGTGGTGCCTGAGCGTAGCTAGCGCGATTTCTGAATAAACTGCGAAAAAGTCACAGGCAAAAGCGCAATTCCTGAAAAGGGGATGTCTGGCGGGAGCAGGGGTCTAGACTAAAGCGCAAGAAAATCTTAAGCGGGAGCGCCGTTCTTGAGTAAATTGCGAGGAAGCCTCAGACAGGAGGGGGGGTCCCGACTAAATTGCGAGGAAGCCACAAGCGGGAGCGCCGATCCTGAGTAAACTGGGAGGAAGTATAAGGGGGGAGGCGGGGTCCTGAGTAAGGTTGGAGGAAGTCTCAGGCGGGAGCCGTTGTTCTTGTAGTCCGGGGGAGCAATGACGCAGTTTGACCCGGACTACATTGTGAGGAAGTCTCAAGCGGGAGTGCCGTTCCTGAGTAAATTGGGAGGAAGTCTCAGACGGGAGGGGGGGGTCCTGAATAAATTTGGAGGAAATCTCAAGCGGGAGCCGTTGTTGTTGTAGTCCGGGGGGCCAGGGGCACAGTTTGACCACCAAGACTTTCCCTGTCAAAAAACAAGGTGCGAGCGTCGAGGGGCACCGGTGAGGGGGATCAACAATAATTATTCTTCAGACATGAAAACTCAACACATCGCCCCAAGACAACGCCAAGACAGCTCCAACTAGAGGAAGGCCCAAGAAAGCCCGAAGGGAGCTTCGACGATAGTGCCTCAAGCTTCGACCCCACGAAGGTCCCAAGAGCTCCCAAGAGGTGGGGGAGGAAAAAAAGAAAGGGCTTACCAAAAACGCGCTCAATTTTCGATCACTGCCTGTACATGACACTAAGGGAGAAAAGCGTCCACTATACATCTGGTCACTTCCAGGCTTGACCGATCACTTCGTCAATCCGTTCCCCACTGGTTCGAGGCGACAGCAGGGGAGGGCACTCTGAACGAAGAGAAGAACCTGCGCGCGGACTCGAAGCAATGGAACCGCAGACAGACAAACCAGGGGACCCAGCCGAATGAGGGAATCACCACCGACACTGCACTGGAATTAGGTTCATGTCGTGACGGCTTCGAGGCGGATGGTTCAACCTGAAACGATCGGCGGCTTTCGGATCGCCACATCGTCCCATATTGATTCGTCGCCTCTGAGCCACCAGCGGCCATCCACCTTGAACGCCCACGGCTGGGCCGTCGCCGCCACGGCACGACACGAACCTACCATAGGGACAATCCAAGCTCCTCCTCCTCCTTCTTCTCCTGCTCTTCCTTCTCCTCCTCCTCTTCCTCCTCCTCCTCCTCTTCCTCCTCCTCCTCATCATCATCCTCCTCCGAGACGGGCAGAGAAAACTGACACCGGCGGACCGCGAGCACGCGGGCGACGGACAGGCGGGGACAAAGGCGGCCGCAAAGGAAAAAAGGGGCAGCACTGGCGCACCAGGGCCAGAGGCAGCCGGCGACAGGGCCCGCCGAAGGAGTTGGCGCCGGCGGAGCGCGAGCGCGCGGGCGACGGACAGGCGGGGACAGGAGCGGCCGCAAAAGAAAACGGCGGCACCGGGGCGGCGAGCACCAGGGCCAGGGGCAGCCGGCGACAGGGCTGGAAGGAGCTGGCGCCGGCGGACCGCGAGCACGCGGGCGACGGACAAGCGGGGCGGCGGCGGCACTGGGGCGGGGAGCACTGGGGCGGGCTGCGGGCGACAGGGGCCACCGAAGAAGATGGGAAGGGGGAAGCGCGAACACGCGGGCGACGGAAAGGCGGGGACAGAGGGCCCCAGAGGAAAGCGGTGGCAGCGGTGGCACCAAGGGCGAGCGCGGGGGCCAGGGGCTG
Source organism: Prorocentrum cordatum (assembly GCA_963575745.1). NCBI lineage: Eukaryota > Dinophyceae > Prorocentrales > Prorocentraceae > Prorocentrum > Prorocentrum cordatum. The sequence goes on along the minus strand of CAUYUJ010012192.1, from coordinate 3,369 downwards.
TCAGCGACAGGGCACGCCGAAGGAGCTGGCGCCTGCGGAGCGCGAGCACGTGGGCGACGGACAGGCGGGAAAGGGGTGGCCGCAAAGGAAAGTGGCGACACATACGGCGAGCACCAAGGCCAGGGCAGCCGGTGAAGGAGCTGGCGCCAGCGGAGTGCGAGCACGCAAGCGACGGACATGTGTGGATAGAGGCAGCTAAGGAAAACGGCTGCACCCGGGCGGCACCGGGGGCCAGGGGCAGACGGCGAAAAGGCCCGCCGAAGCTGGCGCTGGCGGAGCGCGAGCAGCACCGGGGAAAGCACCACGCGGAAAGCGGCAGCACCGGGGCGGGGCGGCAGGGCCAGGGGCACCTGGCGACCAGAGGCCGAAAAAAACATGTGCTTTCTGTAAAAATCGCAAAAATAAGTAACTCGAATGACCAAGACCACGTGAATTTATACCCTCCCAGTTGTGCTCCGAAGGAAGGGCAACAACACACAACGAAAGGCAAGGAGGGAGGCGCCGAACGCGCAGAAAAAAAAAAAAGCCTCGACCCACGCGGCGCATAGGAGTCGGGAACAACACAACAGCAACAAACAGGGACAGAGAAGAAAGGGAAAAAGGAGGAGGAAGGCTGAGGGGGGAGAGAGAGAGAGGGGGGGGGGAAAAAAAAGGAAAAAGAAGCACGAACAAACGTCCGTGCATACTCCCGCGGGAGCCAGTCCCTGCAGGCGCAGAGCGGGTGCAGAGGCAAAAAGAAGGCGAGGAACAGGTTAATCGTCGCAATGGCCTGCTCGCTCGCGCAAAACAAACTGCACTCTGGACTGCTTAAGAGCATGTGGCTCCAACCGGTTTGCTTAGAAAAAATCTTAAAAATACACTATTAGGCCCTATTTTGTGAATATTATACAGATGCTTGCATGGCTATCGCGCGTGTGGTGTTGAGAGTTGCTGCTGACGATTCAAACACGTTTACAATCCTTCACGCGTACGTCGCTGACGTTCGTTTTTTTCTGGCGACTGTCACACCAGCCTGCACAGGTGTGGGCCGCGAACAGAGCGCTCTTCGACTATGGCAAGAAACTGCCGCATCGTTTCCCATTCTTGCATGCATCATGTTGACATTCGGCTACACATGAACGACGGAATTTCGAATTGCGTTCGCGAGACTGCTTCTACTAGCGCATCGTTGTTTTGCTGAGCACGTCCGAGATAGGATGCGTTCGTCCTTTCCCGAGAAATATTATTTTGAGACTCGCGCATCCTTCGATTACAAAATGTTTGCAAATTGCGCAACGAAAAATCAATGGGACGGAAAACAAGAGAGACGGTCAAATGTTTGAGCCGACCCCAGATAAAGGTATTTTACAGCTGTCCAGATCGGCCAAGGAGCACGGCCAAACACGTGCCAATATAAAAAAACAGGTAAAACTGCGGAACAACTATTGCTGGTACATGCTAAGAAAAATATACGCACATCAGAAAAATGAATCCGAAACTAAACACCAAAATTTGAATGTGAAATTTCTAATTTCGAAAGAATCGGGCGACCAAAAACCACATGAATTGTCATGGCGGCGGGAAAGGCGAGACAAAATGAACCGTCGCCGGGCAAGATAGAACTCTTAACAACCCGGACCTGCACGAAAAAAACGAAAACGCAACATAATGAAACGCTTATGATCTATAATCAATGTACGGACAAACATGAAAGAATAACAGAATTTCACTGAGACGATAAAAACACGGTTGCGAAAATGATGTGCATGCGCCAACCCGATGTTTTGTTATACTTCGTTGTTTAGTATTGTTTTCGGGATCAATCTTCACCAACCACGAGAAGATGAATAGCGAAACAACTAACATGAACAATGATTCCGAGCCTTCCATTGTCTGCAATTGTGCAACATATGACATGTGAGAGCAACACGAAAAAAAAAGGTCCAATCGTCTTCTGTTCTGGCATGATCACGGAGCATAGCCGAAAAATTCGATTGAAATGCTCTCACTGCGTGCGCAGTATGAACTGCGTCTGGCAATATTTATAACCCTCACGCCGCCAAATGCCGATCTCACCACATCTCTGACGGAACACGGATCAAAAAGTGTGACGAACATGACGGCTGGCCCCCCTTGCCGGGAGAGGCGCTGTGTCAAGCGCGAAAAGTCTGGCGAACTCTGTCGGCCCTTCTACCTAAAAACGATCCGTAGAAACCTGACCACCCGAGCCGGTGGAAAACAATTGGGCTGCAACACGCTTCGTTACTTTACATAATTACGCGGTCAACTAAATGCCTCTGCATGATTGTTTTTATATTTCTTATTTTGCCGATATGATCGCAAAGAAAAAATCAGAAAACCACATCATTTATTATTTTCAATCGTTGACGGTACGATTGTCGAAGCCAGGAAAGTAACAATGTATTCAGATTGGGTATTCATACGTTTTCTTCAATTCTGATTACGAAAAATAATAAATTTTATAAATATGTTTGCATTGGTGTCAATTGTGCAGTTTCAGAGCGCGAAAAAAATAACATGTATTTTATTTACGGTGTCTTGTTACATTTGTTTTTGTAAGTTTTATAATTTGGAAGCAAAAAAAAATTTCGTTATTTTTTAAAGGTTTCTCTTTGCATTTGCCTTTTATTCGCCCTCCTTTTTGCGAACAGAGATATAGCCATCTTGAGCCATATTCACCGTATTGAATTCGGTTTCAGCCCTCTGTGTTTCGGTGTTTTTTTCTCCGTTGACTCCTCCCCTTCTCTTTCCCTCTGGTCGCACGCGCCGATTTGCTCCAGCCCGGAAGGAAAAGGCATTTTACTACTTTCGAGATTTGCGGGAACAAGTGCAGCTGATTTGGGCGCCGGCAGCTAACCGTAGCCATTTTGGCTCAAGTTGTGGTTCAAGTTGTTGTGGCACAAGCTCAGGAGCTACCATTGCCTGTCGCCGGGGCGGTCAAGGTATATTTTTCGTCTGTCGCCGGGGCGGTGAACCACCTTATACACGTCGGATCTATAGTATATATATATATAGATTAATTATAATATAAAAAAAAAAAAAAAAAAAAAAAAAAAAAAAAAAAAAAAAAAAAAAAAAAAAAAAAAAAAAAAAAAAAAAAAAAAAAAAAAAAAAAAAAACGCTTCGGCAAAGCCTCGATTCTCACCACGTGAAGCAAGACAGAGCACAGACCAGATAAAAAAAATTAGAGTGCTCAAGTTCCCAGTGGCTTGTAAAACCTCCGGGGAAGAAGAACGGGCAGTCGGCCACCGGTCTCTTCCTGCTAAAACGCACAGGAACGACGAAAGGAAGAGGGAGGAAGAAGGAGGAGGAACAGGGGAGAGCGAGGAAGAGAACGAGAGGGAAGGCGCCGGACGCGCCGGGCGGGAA
>CAUYUJ010012191.1:383033-457689 GCA_963575745.1 Prorocentrum cordatum | reverse complement strand
GTGCACCGCACGCCACACGTCCAGTGCTGTACACACCAGGACACTGCGCACTGCAGCTCACACCACAAGGCACCGCTACATGCACAGTGCTCAGTGCGCCGCTCGCTGCAAGCTGCTGCAAACGGCACACGCGGCAAGCTACGCTGCAAGCAGCACCCACCTCAGGGCACCACACGCCGCGGCACCACAGGGTCTCGCAGCACGCACAAAGCCCAGCGCGCGGCTCGCTGCAATTAACACGCTGCTGGCTGCACAGCCAGCTTCGCTCTCTCCTCAGGTCTCCACACGCTGTGGCGGCACGTCGGCCCCCTGTCTCCCAAGTTCACGTTTTGTGTACGGGTCGTGGCCGCGCAGGATGCGATCACGCCGTCGGCGCCGCTCGTGGTCCCGCCACGCGCCGCCGAGCCTCACGCGCGCGCCCGGCGCGCCGCGCAGCGGGCGGCGGTAGAGGGCGCCGCGCACGCGGCCACACCATGTGGTCGACACGGCGCGCCAAGGTGTGCTTGCGCGGAGCCTCTGGGGCGGGCGGCACGCGGGGGAGGAGAGAGGAGGAGGAGGAGGAGGAGGAGGAGGAGGAGGGGAGGTGGGAGGAGGAGGAGGAGGGAGGAGGAGGAGGAGGAGGAGGAGGGAGGAGGATGAGGAGGAGGAGGCAGGAGGAGGAGGAGGGAGAGGGAGGAGGAGGAGGAGGAGGAGGTGGAGGAGGAGTGGAGGAGGAGGAGGAGAGAGTGAGGAGGAGGGGAGGAGGGAGGAGGAGGAGGAGGTGGAGGTGGAGGAGGAGGAGTAGGAGGAGGAAGAGGAGTGGAGGAGGAGGAGATGAGGGCGTCCGCGCGGCACGCATGGCCCTCACCTTGGTCAATCCCATGCCATTACCTTGTGTATAGGGGCGGCGCGGAGACTTCTGGGGCGCGGCGGCTCGCGGGGGAGGGCGGGGTCCTACTCGGGCGGCTCTAATCCTCGGGGCCAACCGATCAACGCCAGCAGGCAGGCGCCCAGAGAACTGTGGTTGCGGGTATATGGTGCGTGGTGCGTTTTCTTTTGCTGCGTGTTGAGTGGGATGTGTGCGTGTGCGTTGTGCGTTTGTGCGTTTGTGACGTTTTGTGCGTGTGCGTTTGTGCGTTTGTGTTTGGTTAGTGAGTTGGTGTGAGTGTGTCGTTTGTGTGTGTGTGTTTTTGTGTGTGTGTGTGTGTGTTATTGTTTAAGTTGTTTTTGTTTGGTGTGTGTGTGTGTGTGTGTGTGTGTGTTGTGTGTGTGTGTGTGTGTGTGTGTCTGTGTGTGTGTGTGTGTGTGTTGTGTGTGTGTGTGTGTGTGTGTGTGTTGTGTGTGTTGTGGGTGTGTGCGTGCGTGCGTGACTGCGTGTGTGCGTTGCGTGTGTGGCGTGTGTGCGTGCGTGTCGACGTGGTGGTGCGGTGGTGTGCGGTGAGTGCGGTGCGTGCGTCGTGTGAGTGTGTGTATGTGTGTGTGTTGTGAGTGTGCGTGTGTGTGTGGGTGTGTGTGTTGTGCGTGTGTGCGTGTTTGTGTGTGTGTGTGTGCGTGTATGCGCGTGTGCGTGTGTGGGTTTCTGTCTGTGTGCTGAACAAATTCCCAACTCACGCAATGTCTGATGCAAGGCGCATGTGGCTCGATGGCTGGAGTCCCGCCGAACTTGATTCGACAAGGGAAGAGGGCCCTCCCCAGGCGACCAAGAGGACAATCAACGAACACGCAGGCGGACAGCAAGGCCGCTCTGCCGGCAGCCATGTCCTGGAAGCTCGCGTCCGCGCTGCGGGCCGCCTCGTACTGATCCTGCGGGCCCGGCGGGCGAGCCAACAGAAAAACCAGAGCCACAGCCCCGTGCGGGGGGCCTGGAAACAGGGCACAGGTTAGACAGCAGGCACCTGCAAACCACTGCCACGCACTGCAAGAGCCATGCTGGGCCCCTGCACGACACCCTCCCAGCCAAGGGCACGAGGGTTTGCACACCATCCTGGGGCCCGTCGTGGCCCTGGCCAGGCATGGGGGTGGTGTGCGGACGTCTTCTGCGGACGAGGCTCCCAGAGCGCAGCCAATCATAAAACAGAGGTGCCCCTCCACGCTTCAATCCGCCACCGTGCGCTTAGCACGTTGGTGCGGCCCGTTGTAGTTGTCTGGTGCGGGGGGGGGCGGTCGCGAGCTGTTTTTTCGATGGGCGACGACCCCCCTATTCACAACAAACCCGTGTATCAGATCGCCATCTGACGTTGCTCTCTGGAACCCGTCGCCGGCACAAACACCCTCAAGTCGGTTAAGGCAGTCCCCAAGGTCTGATACAGCTGCAATGTGCTCCGAAACTGATCCAAGATGACCGAATACATCCCAGAAGCCTCACTTGCCTCCAACAATGCAAAACCATGAAACATGCTGTTTGCCAGGGAGGGCCCCAAACCGTAAGTTACTGCACTGTGAATACTTACGCTTTGCTGTGCAAGCTGCGTGGTGTAAGCTACGAGGTCCAAGTTTTGCGGCGCAAGCTACGTGGTGCAAGCTCTGTGGCGCAAGCTGGCCGGTGCAATACACTTGTGGTGTGAGGTGTGTGTGTGTGTGTAGGCCGTGCGGCGCAAGATCTGTGATGCAGGCTGCGTGGTGCAGGCCATGCGGTCCAAGCTGTGTGCCAAGAGCTGCGCAGTGCAGTCTGCTTGGCCACACAGCGCGCGTGGCGCCCACGAGGCGCCCACGGGTGGGCACCAGACGAGACCTCGTCGCACCCACCCAGCGCACGGGGCGCCCACGAGGCGCCCGCGGGGCGCCCACCTGGCGAAGGGCGGCACAGCCGCCCACCCGCACGGGGGCGCCCGCGAGGCGCCCACCCAGCGGCCACAGGCGGAGCGCCCACGAGGCGCTCTCAAAGGGCGGGCACCGAGCGCAGCCTCGGCACACCCGCGCGCGAGGCGCTCACCAGCGGGGCACCAGACGAGACGGCCGCTTGTACCGATTTCCGGAGTCAGAGCGCTAGTAAGACCCCACATTGCAGGCAGTGTTCGGGGACAAAAACACCTTCAGCACAGCACCCACGGGGACCTCCGACATGGCGAGAGTCCCATCTGAAATTATCTGTCGGGCACGTTCCTCATAGCATGGGGAGCCAGAACATCGCTGCGCAAGCATAATTTCTCGACGTCGGCGATGTTCGCAGAGCGGGGGGAGCGCGGAACACGGGGGTTCGGGGGCCTCATCCGGGTCCCCCAAATCTGGCCGAAATCGGCGCATTCCCCCCAGACCGCCCGCCACAGCACCCCCAGTGTGGCTGAGATCGATCGAAGCTGCGGCCAGTGCCCATCTCAACGACACGCCGCCGAAGGGGACCCATCCGCGGGCTGCTGCCGAAGGGACCCCAGACCTTCGGACCACAGCGCAGGAGCAGCGCGCCCACGGGCTCCCCTCACGCCGGCGTGCCAGGGCTGCCCTCTCTCCCTGTCGACGGCTCCCGGAGTGAGGCTCCCGTTCTCTGGACACCCCCCGCGCAGGGACGGACTCGTCCTCACCCTCCCGCTTGCTCTCATCGTCGCCCTCGTCCTCTCCCCTATCCTCGCCAAGGAGGCCCGAGAGAGTCCGTCCCCAGATGGGCCCCGAGAGGCTCCATGAGGCTCCCGAGGCCACCATTAGAGACCGCCCCACGAGAGCACCGCGAAGGTCCAACAAGAATCCAAGACGGCCCAAGACAGCCCAGAGAAGGCTCCCACACGGCCACACGACCCGACCTGACGGTCCCAATGCTGTTCCACCGAGGATCGTCGGGAGAGCTCGGCCGAAGGATCCTGCCCCGAGATGGCCCGGAGTCTCCCAATAGCCCATAGCCCTTCAGAAGCACCCCGCAAGCCACTAAGAGGCCCCCGCGAGGGCCTCAAGGGCCCTCCAAAGGTTGCACCGCAGCACAGACGAGACTTGCAACATATCTCCGATTAGAGCCACAACACACCACAGCATCGCATCGCAACTTCTCACACGGTACCAGGACGTTTCTACTGAGCTCCGTCGGGAGAGATCGATACAGTCATGCACTTCGGTGTTGCGTTAGCACGGTAGCAGAGATTGCCGCGGGCAGTGCAGCTGGATATTGATTGAAAGTGTGAGCTGCGAGATTACCACATGGGTTAGACATCGCACATACTCTGGGCTTCCTTTCAGGCACTCCCAGGCGAAGACGTGTCTGCGGCACTGGTGGTAACAGCTCCTGCAATTCAGGGCGTTCCCCAGGGCCAGTTGGTCGCCCAGCGTCGTCTTGTGACGTGCCCCAGTGCCCCGCAAGGGCCCCCGGAAGCCCGAGACCCGTTCGAGGGCCCCCCGTCCGCCGGGCCCCTTCTTGGGGGAAGCGAAAGGTACCCGTAGGGTTACCCCCTGGACCTCTCCCGGGGTGCGTTCTGACCAGAATTTCGAGGCGAATACAGCGGTGGTGACGAGGGCCTCCCACATGAGGCCCAAAAGGGGGAAAACGGCCGAGGGGTAACTCTGACTTCTCGTCCAACCAGTACACCCAGCGCCGCGGCGCCGAGGACACGCTGGAGCTCCCAATCCCCCCTGCGGGGCGTCCTGCAGCCAGCTCCAATCGGGGTCGCCGCCAAGGAAGCCGGCCTCGAGAGCACGCTGCAGCGGCCCCAGCGACTCCTGGAACTCCTCCAGGGAGCTTGCCAACGGGGTGAAGAACGGTGTCCGTCGACCGGGGAGACGGCGGCCTTACGCGTGTGGATGCCACGACCATGGACACCCTAACAGTCCTATCATTGAATTTTGAATGTGTTTAAAAGGTAGGAAAATGTTCCAATAATGTTTCAAACATGTTTAAAACATGTTTAAGGCATGTTTAAGACATTGTTTAGGCATCTGGAAATGGTTTGGCAGCACGCCTCCTCTCCATTAATCGACTTCCACAACCTTGCACGGCAACTTACACTTGCCTCCAGCGCGGGGCACCTCATGGGAACGAGGGCGCTCAAGCGTGGTCTTGAGCGAGCGGCTTACGCTTTCGTGCGTCGCTCCGCTAGTCTCGCCGAAAGCGGGGCCCTCGGATCAACGAAGAGTGGAACGATACTAATCAAGGGGGATACGCGAGCCAAGATAGATGATCCACCAGCAGGGAGCCCTGTCCCTGCACTGTTCGACGCCTCCTTTTTATTTGGGAGGGGTCAGCGGTCAGTAGCCCCCCCCCAGGGCGACGTGCATTCATGAAGGGGCCCCAGGACACAAAAATACATACACACACGCACATAAAAATATGCTCCATATTTTCCCATATTTTCTGGGTTTTTGTCTTCCCCCCCACTTCCCATATTTTCCCATATTTTCTGGGGAATCGACGATTAATTGTGTCTGTGTGTTTTTCCCCTCCTGAATTCAGACCTCGCAGGGATGCGCCAACACCTGGCCCATCGGTGTCCCAAGGTGGATCCCGAGGGCCCTGCTCCGAGCTACGCCTGTTTGGGGCTAATTGCGTCTGGCCTCCCTCGGTCTGCTCCTGCAAGCCCGCGCCATCGATCTCTGTGTCGCAGCCGCCGGGGAGAGATCCCCGAGCCTAGGGGATGGAAAACATACCGATACCGCGACACCCCGGACCTCAACCAGGACGAAGTCTGAGTGGGATGCCTACGCGATCCCAGCCGTTGCGACGAGACTTCCCCAGGAGTTCGGGAACAGGAGACCACAAGGCAAGGGCACGGCAGGTGCACCTGATGAGGACACGTGTCGTGAGACGTCGGCGGGCACGCGCGCCGTCGCCCCTCGCACACAGTCGCTCGAACTCCCCAAGGCGAGGGCGCCTGGGACCCCCTGTAGACCACGGGGAGATACGACATCTCCGCGAGGCACCCTGCTGACAGGCTGGTTTCTCGTCGTTGGCGTGCCGCCTCCCCCGGGGCCGCGGCCCAAACGGCGCCGCCGGCAGCCTCGGGTGCTGCCTCGGGTGCTGCCTCGGGAGAGGAGGAGGAGGAGGAGGAGGAGGAGGAGGAGGAGGCGGGAGGGGAGAGGAGTGTGGGGAGGTAGGGAGCGGGGGGAGTGAGGGGAGAGCTGAGGGAAGGGATGGATCATGAGGAGGAGGAGAGTGAGGTGGCGGGAGGAGGGTGGGGAGGGAAAGGGGGGGAGGAGGACCTTAAGGAGGTGGAGGTGTAGTCGAGGAGGGAGGGGAGGGTGTTGGAGGAGGGGGGAGGCGGGGTAGGAGGGTAGGAGGAGGGAGGAGGGTAGGGGGGAGGGGGAGGGGGGGGCGGGTGTGGTTGGCGGCTTGGGGTTGTTGGGTCGTGAGGAGGGGCGGGGAGGTGGAGGGAGGGACAACAAGGAGAAAAGGGAAATGGGGAAGAGGGGAGGCGAAGCGAGAAGAAAGAATGAGGGGAGGAGGAAAGAGTAAAATATAAAATAATGAGTAAAAAACAAAAAATAACACCAAGTGCAAGTTTGGGTGGGCCTATTGTGCTCCCGGGGGGGGCCCATTGGGGCCCCGGTCCTGCGCCCTCGCCCCCCCCGCATTTGCCTCGACATCCTCCGATCTGATGTTTTCGGGTCTGCCGGCCCCAAAGAGGAGGGGGGATTGGGGGGGGGGTTCCCCGACTGCTTCCTCGGGGGAATCCAGTCAAAACGCGTATTAAGGACGGGTGATAAGGACGCAAGACCCTCGGAGGCCGAAGTTGCTTTTTTTTTAGGGTGGCGGGCGACCAGTGATGATGGCAAGGACGGGCCTCAGAGGCAAGGACACAAGGGCACCCCAGATGAAGGCGCGCGTCCTTACTGGGCGCGTTGACTGTAGTGCTGCGTCCCGGATCCGTTCCTGACGGTCCTGCGGAGGGCCAAAAGCATTGGCCCGGGTGCCCGACGTCGACCATGAAAACACGCGCCCAGCTTCCGAGACAAGCAGGCAGGTCGTCGCACATCCTGGGGTCGTCGCCCCCCGCCACTGGCCATCGCTCGGACGTCCATTCCCTGTGCTTTTTTCGGTTTCGTGCGTGGTTTTTTCCGCCAAATAATCAAGGATGCTCCTCGATGGTCCTCGCCGAAGGCAAAATGCACACGTCCGAGCGATGCCAAGGCCACGCCCCGCGCCCTTGCGACACGCCCAGCGGCCCCCGCGGCAGCCCCGGCCGGCCCCGGCGCGGGCTCGGCCGCGCGGAGCACGTCGGCCATCCACTGCCAGAACAGCTCCTCGCGGCGGCGCTCCTCGGCGGCGTGCGCGGCCGCCTCCAGCGCGGCCAGGTGCCTCCCGTGGGGCGCCAGGGGGACGTTCGGGTCTGGCGAAAGGGGGGGATAGCAAAGGGGGGGGGTGAGAATCAGCTGACGTAGCGGCCATGTATCGAGGAATGGGCCCCTCGGTGAGGCCGAAACCAGCTGCATGCAGCAAATGTCGTAACCCCCCCTTTCCCAATCCCCCCCTTTCGCCCGGCCCGAGACATGGGGGCACTTCTCTCTTATCAGCCGAGAGGGGGCCCTGTGGCAAGAGCAAGGGGAAAGAGCCTGCTGTCGGAGGCCTGGAAAGGGGCACCAACACCAACACAGGGGGCTACCTCCGCAGGGGGAAGATGATCCTAGATTTCGGTGTTGGTGGTAATACTTTGGCCACCTCGGAAGCCAGAATATTACCAGCATCGCCGAGAACGGGATCTCCTTCCCTCGGTGGAGGCACTCCACTGCGCGGAAATTGGTGTTGGTGTCAACCTCTAGGCCTGCGATGTTGCTTATGACTCACGATAGCAGGCGTGATCGGGGGAAAGAGGGGGGGGGGAGTCCCCCCGCCCCGAGCACATCACGGCAGGGGACCGCCAGAAAGCCGCAGAAGACATCCCCGAGGAGCCCGCGAGAGAGATCTCTCCGCAGATGTCGGCCGCCTGGCGGTGCCGTGCTCGGGGGGAGGCCACGGGCCGATCCCGGCCGCCGTCGCCCAGACCCGAAACAGGAACAGGCTCAGAGACGACGCTGTGGGAAAACACACACACACACACAAAAAACACACACACACACACAGAGTGGGGAAAAAAAACCACAAAGACGAACAAAAACCACACACACACAAAAACACACACACACACTGTTTTTCTTCTGTATTTTTTCCCACGGACGGCGCGACAGAGCCCAGGGGGGTGGAGGGCGCAGCCCGCCCGCCGCGGGCCCCGCGCAGCGCTGCAGGGGCCATGGGCGCGGCCCCCACGGGGCCACCCCTCGGGGGCGAGAAGCCTCGCTGTCAAGGGAGCCTCGCGGTCGAAGCAGCCATTGCTAATGCGGGATGACGATTATCAAAACAAATGGGAAAGAACGATTTAACAAATAGTTTTCTGCTGTTTCTGCACAAGCTTCTGACTGGAGGAGAACGATTAAAACAATAGTTTTCCAGCACGCGGCCAGTTTTTTCTAATCGTCACCCCGGGCGCCGCTGCGTGAACACGACCCCCGGTCATTTATTAATCGTCATCCTCCATTACCGAAGAAGCCTTGCCGCAGTCGGGGCCAGTCGCGAGGTCGGGGCGCATCGGCGGCGAGGCCGGGGGGAAAGTGGGAAGGGGGGCGGGCCTTCTCGGAGGGCTCGGGCGTCCCTCGGCGGTCTGAGAAGTCCTCCAGGCCTTCCCCGAAGACACAGAACAGACATCTCGAAGGCGCGAGGGCTTCTGAGGGGTGCCTCGGCATTCCGAGGAGGTCCTCTCCTTCTCAGCTCCCCCCCTCGCCCACCGCCGAGTATAGGGGATGCAGGCTGCCTGGAGCGCGCCGCGCCGGCAAGGGCGGCCCGTGGGGCCGGGAGGAAGCAGGTGGCATGACGGGCAGGCCCAGAGAAGCGCAGGATGCCAGGGCCTCTTGCGCAACAGGCGCCTCCCTGAGGCCATGTTTTGGGCTGTACCGGCTGCGGTGCAAAGCCAACTCGATGGCAGGCGCATGCGGTAAGACATCCAGGGCCTCACCCGTCCTCCTCTTTCAGCCTTTTCTGGGGCGCCTCGAGGCGGATGTGGGTCCCCCGGGGCCTTCGGGGGGCAGGAGCCTTCAGTGGAGCGCCTGCTGGGAGGCTGGACTCATCTCCTGCGCATGCCACGTACCGAATGATTGCCCCAGCGCCGATCCTGGCTGTCTCCATCCTGAGCCCAGGACACTTGCAATGAGAAGCCTAGCTATCGAAGAAGCCCTGCTGCAGCCAAGACCAACCATGAGGACGGATCACAGGGATACAAGGCACCTGGAGCGCGCCACGACGATCGACGATCAGGGCTACCCTCGGACCCAGGAAGCAGCAAGCATGAAAGGCAGGCCCAGAAACGAAGGATGTCGGAGCCTTTCGCCAGAGGCTCATCCTCGCGGCCAGTTCTTGGCAGCAGCGGGCGTGATGCGAAGCCACCTCGAGGGCGGAAACACGCGATGGCAGATCCGGGGCCACGGCCGTCTTCCATCTGCAGCCTTCCTGGGGTGCCTCGAGGCGTCTGTGAGCCCGGGGGCACAGCCGCCCTCCGGCTGCGCGCCGGAGGGGGGAGCCAGAGGAGTCGGGCCTTCTCGGGAGGCGGCGAGGCTTCTCGGAAGGCACCCGGCCTTTCTGAGAGGCGCCCTGCGCCCTGGGAGCATGCTCTGACAGCTGCTCGCAAGGCTGGTGATGGGAAGGCCTGTCCCCCTACAGGGGGATTTTCGACGAAAAATAAAACATACCCCCAAAATATTTAAAACAATAGTCCGAAAATAATACAGGGACTATGTTTTGGGTACTCGTTGACCTTTTGGGGGTATTTTTGTAGCTTTTTTTGAAACATTTTCGCTGAAAATCCCCCTGTAGGGGGACACGCCCGACATAAGGCTGGTGATGGGAAGGCCCGCCCCTTCTGCGTTCCCGCCTGGGCGCGCCGAGCCCCCCATCTTCTGCCTTCCCAGGGTGCCTCGGGGCGTCTGCAGGTGGCTGGGGGCCTCTTGGGGGAGGTGAGCCTTTCCTGGGCCGCCTGCTTGCAGGCCCGTCCCTCGCTAGGGGGGGCACATGCGAACCCTACCCCTACCCCCCACGATTTCTGAGGGGGAGGGTGGGGTTCTCCCCGCTCGAGAGCTCCCGAGCGAAGTGAACCCCACCCTCCCCCTCAGAAATCGGGGGGGTTGGTGGTGGGGGGTTAGGGGTATGGTTCGCATGTGGCCCCCTACTCGTGTCACGCCCGCGCTGCAGCACTCAAAAACGCGAAGCTGAGCAGGCCCATGCTGAGCCCAGGTCTGGTGTGCACGCCCTCCTGGCTTGGCTAGCCGTGCGCAAGCCAGGAACGCTCTTGGCAAGATGGGCCGGCCAGGATCGTTCTTGGTGTGCGGGGGAGGAGGAGGAGGAGGAGGGAGGGAAGAAGGAAGGAGCAGGAAGGAGGAGGAGGAGGGGAGGAGAGGAGGAGGAAGAGGAGGGGATTTGTAGGAGGAGGATGTGAAGAAGGAGGAGGAGCTGGTAAAGAAAAGAGGAGGAGGAAGGCGGAGGAATGGGAGGAGGAAGGTAGGGAATAGGCGGAGTGAGGAAGCAGGTCAGGAGGAAGAGAATCAAAAACAAAAAAACAAAATATTATAAGAGGCCAGGAGGAGACGTGAGGGAGGAGGATGGAGGCAGGGAGGAGGAGGGTGGATTTTTGCGCCCTCCGATGCCTGTCAAGCAGGGCTGGCCGCTTTCTCCAACACGAACAGCTTTCTTATCTGGGTCGGCGGCCCTCCCCTAGGGGCCCCTGGGCGCAATCGCCTGCGCGCGCGCGCCCTCGAGCCCCCGCCCCAGAGCAGCAGCCGTCTGCGCCTCGCCATCCGCCCTCCCCGCCGCCCGCGCCTTGCGCGGAGCCTCCGTTGCAGTGCATCACCACGTGCAGAGGGCCCTCTTTTTTACCCTCGCGGGAAGGGGAGAGGGGAGAGGGGAACCAAACGGCAGGGTGGCCTCCTCCCCCTCCCGCCCTTCCCCCCCCCCTTCTCCCCCCCTCCTCCCCCCCGCTCTCCCTTCCCTCCCCCCTCCCCCTTCCCCCCTCCCCCCCCCCCCTCCTCCTCCTCCTCTCCACCTCTTCCCCTCCCTTTACTCCTCCTCCTTCCCCTCCTCCTCCTCCTCCCCTCCTACCCCCTCCTCCCTTCTCCTCCCCTCCTCCTCCCCCTCCTCCTCTCCTCCTCCTCTCTCCTCCTCTCCTCCTCCTCCTTCCTCCTCCTCCCCCTCCTCTCCTCCTCCTCCTCCTCCTCCTCTCCTCTCCTCCTACCTCCTCCTCCTCCTCCTCCTCCTCCTCCTCCTCCTCCTCCTCCCCCTCCCTGGGGGGCGTACCAGGGAGGAGGGCCAGGTGAGCGACACAAGAAGAGGGGCCTATACGCACGAAGGCATGATGACCTTGCGCCGCGGCTTCTCCGGGCCGCCGGCGTGGCTCCCCGCGTGGGGAAGGAAGGCGCTCACGCGCTGCCTTACGCGGGCCAATGGTACACATACGTGCGTACAGAGAAGTACGCGCGAGTGTCGGCGCAATCGGCCCCGTGCCCTTCCGTGGCTCACTTATAAAATCGGGAGGTGTGCCAGGGAGGCGGGCCGAGTGCGGCCGACGTCCTCCTTGTGAGGTGGCGCCGCCCGCGCCACCGACCGTCGCCCTCGGGGAGCCCTGTCGCCTGGCCACGGCCCCGAGGCTGGGGAAGGCCGCCCTGCCGGGCAACCCCACGGCGCCTCGAAGCGCCGGGCGAGGCACGGCTGCGGGAGACGGCCTCTGCACTACCCGAGCTGACCAGCCTCGAGCTTGTCCCTGCTCCTGCGGTCTTACATTGACCAGCCCAAGGGCGCTGACCGTCTCAGGGACGCGCCCACAGGAGCTGAGAGACCCCTCCAGGTCGGCAGCGAGAGGAGGTGAGGCCAGTCGCAGCGATAGCCCCCCTCGCGCGTCGGCAGGACTGGCTTAGTGGGACCCGGTTTCGTGTTGCGTGTCTGGGGACGCCTCCCCCGCCCCATTCCACTAACACACTGGCAGGAAATGCCACCACCCGGCGACACACACACACACACACACGCGCGCACACACACATTACGGCAGACCTGGCTTAGTGATTCTGGCCAATTTGGAAGGATTTCCGGGCCCACTCACTACCCATCAGTCGGAAGAAGTAGGTAAAAACATAAAGTAGGAAGGCGTTGAACGTAGATTGGGTGTCCGCCCGCCCCCGAAAGAGCACGCAAAAGGTGAGGCCACTCGATCACTTAAGCAGGAAGACGCTTAAAGTAGATTGGAATCTGGGAATCCAAGAATACCTACTTTCAATGACCGATGGGTAACTGGGTTTAAGTCGGGCCTGTCCCCCTCCCTACAGGGGGAGCTTCGACGAAAAAAAGAAATACCCCCCAAATTGTCAAACAATAGTCCAACAATAGCCTGGGGACTATCTTTTTAGCATGTTTTACCTCTTTGGAGCATATTGGGGGAATGTTTTATGTTTCGTCGAAAATCCCCCTGTAGGGGGACACGCCCGATCTAAAACTGGGTTTGGGCTTCCCAGAGGCTTGGGCTGTTACCGCCCGCGGAGCCCCTGCTTTCAACGACCGATGGAGAGGAGGGAGGAGAGGAGGGACGAGGGAGGAGAGGAGGGAGGAGGGAGGAGAGGAGGGACGAGGAGGAGGAAGAGGAGGGAGGAGGAGCGGATGGGAGGAGGAGGAGGAGGAGAGGAGGGAGGAGGAGGGAGGGAGGGCTTGGGCTTCCCAGAGGCTTGGGCTGTTGCCGCCCGCGGAGCCCCTGCGCGGCGGCCCCGCCGCCCGCGAGCTGGCGGCAGCGGCGCCGCGGCGCGAGGGCTCCCTCCTGGCCGCCGGCGAAGGCGAGCGGCGGGGAGAGCGAGAGGAGGAGGAGGAGGGAGGAGGAGGAGGAGGAGGAGGACGGAGGAGGAGGAGGAGGAGGAGGAGGAGGAGGAGGAGGAAGAGGAGGAGGAGGAGGAGGAGGAGGGGGAGGGAGGAGGAGGAGGAGGAGGAGGAGGAGGACGGAGGAGGAGGAGGAGGAGGAGGAGGAGGAGGAGGAGGAGGAGGAGGAGGAGGAGGGAGAGGAGGAGGAGGAGGAGGACGGGGGAGGACGGAGGAGGAGGAGGAGGGGGAGGTTGGGAGATACTCTCACGTGCTACGCTCAGTCACAGCTGCCACCCGCTCCGAGCGGAGAGCGACACGCACCTCGACAGTGGAGGCATTTTGCCACCTGCTGTGGTCTGTCGAGTACGTCTGCTCCGCACTCTCTGGCAGCTCTGACACTGACCGCTAGCACACTACCGTTCGCAGGTCATTCGGGTGTTGCTAGAAGTACCCCTGGCCCAAAGTACCCCCAGGATTCTCGGGGTGGCCCAGGCGGCCTCCAGGGCACCCCTCACGAGGCCCAGAGGACCCCAGGGGCCCCAAAATGAAGCGAAAAGCTGGGGCCACCTTGGGCCAGGGGCACTTCTAGCAACACCCGAGTCATAGCCAATAGATACTTGGAGGAAGCCTGATGCAGGTTACCCTGCACACGACAGGGCGCCAGGCGTATGCCCTACTTTGTCGCTGCAGCGACACTCCTTTGCAGTCCCAAATGGCCAGCCGCTCGGAATTACATTCAGGCAAGCCTCACTAGTCAAAAGGCTTTGCAGCAGGCCAGCCTCCGCACACAGGCCAGCCTAAGCTAAAGATCGCAATACCCTACGCCTCCGTCTCCCTCGCGGCTCTTCTTTGACACGTCAGTGCTACTTCTTATCTGGTAGGTTTGAGGTTGACCTGTACCACCCTGGGTAGCAGCCCTAGGACTGCTTCTCGTTCCCGCGCACTTTACGCACTGCACCTCGCTATTTGATGTGCCTCTCACGGTGATATGTTTTACTTTCTGCAGGCGGCCAAGATGGCACATATTCTATGGACAGGAGGGGGCGCGTATGAAGGGCCGGGAGGGGGCGGATCTGCTGAAATACGTCACTTCACTTACTTGCTGTTCGGCACAGCTCCTTGCATGTTGTACGGGTCCTTGTCACCCGAGGACTACCTTTAGATTCAACGGGTGATTATGCTTAACTACCTGGGGTATGTGGTAACTAAGGTCAGTGCCTTCCTCGAAGACCAGGCGGGCGCCTACTCTTCGCACTACTCTTAGCTTCGCCAATGTTTATCACATGTTCCGCGGCGCCCGCCAGGTACCTCTTTGACCCGAGTCGCACCTTACATGTTTCCATGCATCACTTGATTACAGCAATCGGCTCGCTCCTAGTGTCGGTCAGACGTAGAAGGAGGAGGGGGCGACAAAGGTGGAGAAGGAGGAGGAAGAGGAGGAGGAGGACGAGGAGGACGAGGAGGAAGAGGAGGAGAGGAGGAGGAGGAGGAGGAGGAGGAGGAGGAGGAGGAGGAGGAGGGACGGGAGGGGGAGAAGGAGGAGGAAGAGGATGACGATGATGATGATGAGGAGAGGAGGAGGAGGAGGAAGAGGAGGAGGACGAGGACGAGGAGGAGGAGGAGGAGAAAGAGGAGGAGGAGGAGGAGGAGAAAGAGGAGGAGGAGGAGGAGGAGGAGGAGGAGGAGGAGGAGAGGAGGAGGAGGAGGAGGAGGAGGATCGCGGGTAGGATCGAGCAAGAGGGGGCAGGCCCTGCCCAGGAGGCCGCCTCCTCACAGGCGGCGGCCGCCGACTCCTGCCCCCAACCATCGTCGAATCCACTGAAGCGGTGGGAGGCGGGAGAAAATGGACTTCATCCGAAGCGTGCTCTTATAAACAACAATCCAGGTCCAGGTGCAAGAAAGTGCCAACCATGTGCGGTTGTGAGTACCGTGGTTGTGAATATCTCCTTCGGTGGATCTCCTCATGGGGCCTCGAAACGAATGAAGAGTGTGCCGGAATATGGTGGGGCCGCCATGCAGGCGCTGGAGGGATATGAAATGAAGGAGGGGGGCAAGCAACAGGGGCCACTAGTATACCTTCGGTGGAGCACCCTATGAGGCGACGAAGCGTGTGAGAGGTTCGCCGAAATGGGGGGCGGAATCGCATGCGGGCGCTGTCATTGAGGTGGAGCACCCGATGGGGCCACGAAGCGTGTGAGGGGTTCGCCGAAATGGAGGGTGGAACCACATGCGGGTGCTGGCACTAGGGCCTTGGGTGAAGCCCCCTATGGGGCCACGAAGCGTGTGATGGGTGCACCGAAATAGGGGTGGAACTGCATGTGGTCGCTGCCACTAGGGCTTTCGGTGGAGCTCCTTATGGGGCCAGGAAACGTGTGAGGGGTGTGCCGAAACGGAGAATGGAACTGCATGTGGGCGCTGTCACTGGGGCCTTCGGTGGGGCTCCCTATGGGGCCACGAAACGTGTGAGGGGTTCACCGATCTGAAAGTGGATTTGCATGTGGGCGCTGCCACGAGAACCTTCGGTGGAGCTCCCTAATGGATCACAGAAAGCTTGAGGGGTGCACCGAAATGGAGGGTGGAACTGCATGTGGGCGCTGTCACTGGGGCCCTCGGTGAAGCTCCCTGTGTTGCCACGAAGCGTGTGAGGGGTCGGCCGAAATGGGGGTGGAACCGCATGCGGGCGCTGTCAGTGGGGCCCTCGGTGGAGCTCCCTATGGGCTAGGAAGCGTGTGAGGGGTGCACCGACATGGAGATGCATGCGGGCGCTGCCGCTGGGCCTTCTGGGGGGTCCTTATGTGGACACGAAGCGTGTGAGGTGTGTGCCGAAGTGGACATGCAGTGTGTGCCGAAACAGGCACATGCGGAGGGCAAAGGCAAGGATGGAGGGAGGCAGGAGCGGGAAAAAGTGACGAGAAGATGAACACGGGACGCTGTCTCTTCAGAACGAGGACCCAACACCACAGGACGGCTGGGGGAAAAGCTCCAAGAAAACGCCCAGGGTCCATTGCGGATTCTTGATTCTCGTGAGCGAAATCTGGAGTCCATGCCAGTTCCTGCTCTTTCTTCAAACTTCTGGTGGGTGTATCTGCGGTGTGCCTCCACCGAGGAAAGATGACGCCGATCTGGGCGATAGTGGCACAGTCAACCCGTATCCAACGCACAGTGAGGGTATAAAGGCCCTGGAAGGCCATGTCGACACTCTGCGGGGGGGCGGGGCCCGCGAAAGCGGCCAAGGATGGGCCGAAAGGGAAGGATGCCAAGTTAACCTTGGAACGTTGCTCACCCTCACTTTGCGGGTTGATTGTAGGGTTCGGAATTCACCACGTGTTCGACGAATGCCGAGCCCTACCCCCGCCGCCCATCGAGTTGCCTGAATCGCTGATCGGCGAGGGCGAGGTTCGGGTTTCGCCGCGGCTTACCGGGGAAGAGAAGGCCCAATGAGCTTCTCAGAAGGCCGGAGGCCTTCTGCGGGAAAACCAACAGATACAGATACCGCTACCCCCTGAACTTCTCAAGGTCTGCGTTCTGACCAAGAATTCGAAGCGAATCCAGCCATGTCGACGAAGGCTTCCCAGGACGCTCAAGAAGACGGAAACAAGGAAAGGGCAGCGGTAGCGGCAACAGTACTGGATAGCGTCTTCGCGAGGCGCAGTTGTTTGCCCTCGCTTGAAGCCTGCCTCCGCCTCGCGCGTGTAGCAGCATCGCTCGTGCGCACCATCCTGCACAGCCGACAGGACAGGTCCAGAATCCAACGATACAACAACGGTTTACGCCATATCTCGGGCGCGAAATAACAGGGTGCGATACGCGGGGGGGGAAGAAGCCTCTCAAGGGCCCCTTCTGGGCCCGAAAGGACTCCTTTAGGGGCCCTGAAGGCCCGCTTTTCGGCAGCACTCGCTGCCCCCTTATTCATCGCCCCCACCCCATTGCGTGCCCCCCAGATTAGGCAGATATCACTGCACCCATACAGTAGGGACGCGACCACAGGAAACCCAACCCTAAGACCCCAGGACGTCCATGGAGTGTTGGCGTCGGAGCGTCACGCTTCCAATCGCAAAACCATCGAAACCCAAGCAACCCAGGGCACCCTGGAGGCGAGCAGGGTGTTTCTTGGCATGGGCCTCAACTGTATCTTCTGGCACGCAGCCCCATTCGTCGAGAGCGGCCGGGGGCCTTTCGACCCTTCTACGAGGGCCCACCACCCCCTCTGCTCCCCCCTCTCGGGCACGCCGCCATCCTGCAGCAGCGCAGAGCGAGTTGGGATAAGGGGGGCAGCTCAGAATTGACTAGGGACCGACCGTCCCGGCATTCCTATAGTCATACCACGAAATGTTCTCAGAACCCCAAACATGTTCTAAGAACAAAGACAATGTTCTTAGAACGTGAACCCGATGTGTTAAAACAAGACAGTCCCATCCAGAAGTGTTCTAAAAGAACATTTCGTGGGAACCACAAAAGGTTTTTAGAACATTGTTTGGTGGGGCTATATGATAAGCTTCCAAGCCACCCTCACCCCTGGTCCCGCCGCCCTGGGCCACCCCCCTGTTGAGGCCCGCCGCGAGGCGACGGCAACATAACATGTCGAGCCGACGCTAGCAAGAGCGACCAACCATCGAGCCGACGCAACTGGGAAAGCCCCTGCAGGAGGGATGGGGGGGAGGAGGGGGAGGGAATGGGGGAGAAAGGAGAATGACGACAACATAACACAAGAGACATTGTTCGGGGAAGGGCTGGGCAGGGAGGGGGAGAGCGAGCAGGGACAGGGACGCTTCGCCACTGCTTGACAGCACCGATTCCTTGGACCCCTCCCGAGGCCCAAGCGCACCAGGTGTTCCGGGCTGCGTGCCGCCGTGGCGACGAGGGCCCCCCCCGAAGGCTATACCGCTGCCCCGGCGCGCCCGCCCCCAGGGGCTTCCTTGCTGACCAGCCTCGGACGTATCCCTATCCCTAAGATTAACAAGCCAAAATGAAGGGGCCCTGGGGCGCACAAGTAAATACACACAAATAACATCATTCCCCATAGTTTCTGTTTTTTTGTCTTCCCGCCCAATTCCCATATTTTCCCATATCTTCTGGGGAATCGACGATTAATTGTGTCTGTGTGTTTTTTCCCCTCCTGGCAAAAGTCGACGACGATCTCAGAGCTGCGCCCTCAGAAGCGGAGGGACTCCCTCAGATCGGCATCGAGACGGGGCGACGCCAATCAGAGGGATGGGGGCATGTGATATGTTCCAGGCTGGTGACTTGTGCCCTCCCCCTGGGCACGCCGCGCCGATGCCGCAGAAGGTATACGACAAAACAGCCGGGCACGAGGCCCCACAGCGGCTGGGATCCCCAGCGGAAAAAAAAAAACACCGCGGTGGGGGGCACGCGCGCTCGCGGCCCGTGCCCGCCATGGGCCACGCCCGCGGCGACACAGACGGCGAACCCCGGCCCCACTTGTCGGCGGTGGACAAGCCTCCCTTCAGTAATTTGGACACCCGAAATGGGTACCGAAAGAATGGGTACAATGCCCAACAACACATGTTGTCCCAAACCAACAGCGGCCGCTGTTGGGCAGGCGGCCTTCTGTCTCGAATGGACACAGGCCGCGGCGGCGTGGACAGCGAATCCTGTTCAGAATGAACAGGAACTGCTGCTGGGCATCGCACCCATTCTTTCCGTGCCCATCTCGGGCGTCCAGAAGTAAAGCTCCCCTTGGTGAAAACGGCCTGGGACCGAAGCCGACGGACCTGGACCCGCAAAAGCGACGGCCGCAAACCCACTTGTCGGCGGTGGACAAGCCTCCCTTTCAGGGGGACGTAAGACCTGGGTACAGGGGACTCGGAAATCCCCGACGAGGTCGTCAACAAAAATGACGAGGCCGAGCCTGCATTTTGACGAGGCCTCCCGCTGCAGACGTCCCACGAAGCTCCTCCTCGTCAAAATCCGAGGCGGGTCTTACGCTCCCCCGACCCTTCAGTAAAGCTCCCCTTGGTGAGAACGGCCTGGGACCGAAGCCGACGGACCTGGACCCGCAAACGCGACGGCCGCGACGCCCCCTCGCGAACCGAAAAGGGCCAATTCCTCAATCGACGTGTCAAGGTAGGAGGTCCGTAGGGGAACAAAAAGTGGCATAAACATAAAACATCGGAGGTCCGCGCGGATTTCTCGGATCGGCGCTGGACCCCCCTCCCTGGCGCGCGGAGCGCGCCAGGGGCGGCGCCGGAGGCGTCGCCGGGGGGCCCCAGCGCCGAACCGAGAGATCCGCGCGGACCTCCGAGTTTTCATGTTTATGTAACTTTTCGTTCCCCTAGTCTATCCACCTCAGAATTTGGGCAAAAACTGCTGCCGGCTCCGTGCCCATCCTTACCGTGCCCACCTCGGTCGCGCAAATCTCCTCGGCGCCGGCGCGCTCAGCGCACAGGCCGGCGGCGTCCAGCGGGTACGGCGGCAGCGGCGGGTCGCCCGCGCCGCCTCCGCCTGGGGGGAAGGCGGGTCCTCCTCCTCCTCGTCCTCCTCCTCCTCCCCTCCCCTCCCCTCCCCTTTCCCTTGCTCCCCTGAGGAGAACGGGTCCTGGATCCTGGTGCGTTCCCCGAGGACGAGCGAGGGGGCATGTGAGAAGGAGGAGGCCTTCTCAGAAGGCGGCGGGGCTTCACATGCCCTCGCGCCTTCTGACAAGAAATGTCCTGCATCTTCGGGGAAGGCTCAGAGAACTTCTCAGAAGGCCGGGAGACTTCCGAGCCTTCTGAGAAGGCCTGCCCCATTTCACTTCCCCCCCTCGCTCGCCGCCGGATCCTCCTCCTCCTCCTCCTCCTCCTCCTCCTCCTCCTCCTCCTCCTCCTCCGCCTCCTCTTCGTCCTCCTCCTCTCTCTCCTCCTCCTCTCCTCCTCCCTCCTCTCTCCTTCCTCCTCCTCCTCCTCCTCCTCCTCCTCCTCCTCCTCCCTCCTCTCCTCCTCCTCCTCCTCCTCCCTCCTCCTCCTCCTCCTCCTCCTCCTCCTCCCCTCCTCCTCCTCCTCCTCCTCCTCCTTCTCCTCCTCCTCCTCCTCCTCCTCCTCCTCCTCCTCCTCCTCCTCCTCCTCCTCCTCCTCCTCCTCCTCCTCCTCCCCGCACAGGCCGGGGGCCCTGTGAGCCGGCGGGTGGTCGGTGCCGCTTGCATCGGCGGGGTAGAATATGAGCCGGCGACTAACAACAGGACTGGCGGAGGGTGGCGGGGCGGCTTGGGCGCCCAGGCACCCCGGGGGTCCCTCCCCTGGGCGGGGATGGGGCATCGGGTGGGGCGGGCTCGGGATGCCCCCCCGTGGCCAGGCCCCCCTGGTTCGGGGTCCCTGGACTCGCCCTACTTGGTGTCCCTCCTTCCCCTCGGGGGGCGGGCCGGAGATCAAGCCGGGCTCCCTCGGCCTGCGACGCGCGCCCGCAGGGTCCACTGGACCGCGGTGACTGCTGGCGCATGGGGCCCCTGGCCCCCAGGGCAGTGCGGCTGCACGGCGCTTCTGAGTTCTAGTGCGGCCACGTCACGCCCGGTGGTCTTTTGGCCTGGGGCCTGCAGGGGGTCCCTGCGGCGCGGGGCCTTCCATTTTGGGTCGAGTTTTTCTTCGTGGGGCCTCCCCTCGGGCAGAGGGGCCCCGCATGCCTCGAGGCTCCCCATCTGCTCACAGAGCTGTGGACGCCTCCTCCGCACAGTCCCGCGAGGCCCTCCCCCCTCCTCCCCCCCCCTTCCTCTCCCCCCTTCTCGCTTCCCCCCCCCTGGGCTCGCCGCCGACCTCAGGAGGCCCGTTCCCAGACCCCCGACGTACTGATTTTTTCATTACGTCGACCCCCAGAGGTCCCGACCCCTTCCCCAGGACCGGTTTGTCATCCCGAGTCGTTTTTTGACGCGCCCGAGGCCCGGGGAGGGCCCCCAGAGGCCGAAAATGGCGAAAAACCTCCCGTCGTGATTTTTTCATTGCTCGAGGGGGTCTGGGTTTCCCGCCCCCGGCGAGCCGCCGCCCCGTCGCGCGCGGAAGCCGGCGAGCAGGCCGGTGGCGTCGAGCAGGAAGGCGGCGGCCAGCAGCAGCTCCCGGGAGGCGCCGCTCCCCGCCGCCTGCAGGGGCCACCGGGCTCCGCAGGCCCTGGTGGAGCCCGCCTCGCTTCTTTCAGGGGCGTCCCCCTGCCTACAGGGCAGCTTCTAACACATAAGATGTTCATATATATATATATATATGTATAGATATAGAGAGATAGAGAGATAGATAGATAGATAGATAGATAGATAGATAGATAGATAGATAGATAGATAGATAGATAGATAGATAGATAGATCGGATGTTTGATACATGATTCATGTACGAATGAATGTATGCATGAACTCATCTTTGCTTGTAATACTAATTCCCTGCATGTTTAATACATGATCCGCACGCGGAGCATGTATTAAAAACGGCACTGTACTTTCAACGACCGGCGTGTCCCCGTGGGGTGGCCCGCAGCGGGCGGGCTGCTCGACGAGGCCGCGCGGTATGACTTGCCTTCGCTTGGACGCGGAGGCGGGGTGGCCAATCCACACTCGGATGACCAAAGACAGCCCACGATGGACGACCAAGAGGGCCCCAGAAGGCCAGAATCTTGCATGGCCCATCGGCCTCCAACGAACTGTAGCGTCCTCGCCTTTTCGGGCCGCCGACGCTTCATCACAGGTCAGGCCGACTCTGGGATCTGGGCTTCGCAACTTTCCACGCCCGGCGTTTTCGCGCCCGGCTTCGCGCTGGGACCTTGACAGATAGATCAGGCTCGAAAATGTCAATGAAATCTGGGGGCAAGGGCTGCGGTTGTGATGACTCGTGATGTTGCAGTGTTTCCGTAATTAACGTGTGATCTCAGGGAGGGGCCGACACCATCACACCGTGGCTCCTTCGGATGAGAGTCCTGGGCAGGAGTCGGTGCACGCGTGGCCTCAGCTAGGATCCAGGGGCCAGGAGGCAGTACGCACCAGGAGGCCATACACACACCACGGCCCTGGCCAGGTTTGCTGGTGCACGCGTGGCTTCGTCGGATGAGAACATCCAGGATCTTGGATCTAGGATGTTCTCATCATGCCATGCGAAGCGCGCCAGTATCCTAGGACGGTCACCTAGCTGAGCGCGTCTTGGATCTAGGATCTTGGATCTTGGATCTAGGATCTTGGATCTAGGATCTAGGATCTTGGATCTAGGATCTAGGATCCTGGATCTAGGATGGCCACCTCGCCGAGCGCGTCGCGCCCCGCCACGCGCAGCTTGCGCCAACATCCTCGCGCCCTCGCGCCGCCACCCCGGGGGAAAGATAGCCAGCCGGCCTAACGCCGCGACGCGCGAGGCGCGGCGCACTTCTCAAAGCCCACGCGACTGGCCCACAGGGAAGGCACACGCAGGGTCCAACTTAGGAGGAGGGAATGGAAGGGCCCAGGGAAGAGCTTGCCGGCGCTCGGACGTCCATTTCCCGTGCATGTGTTGGTTTCGTGCGTGTGTTTTGTTGCTCGATGGTCCAGGATGCTCCTCCGGGGTCCTCGCCGAGAAAAAAATACACACGTCCGAGCGATGCCAGGAGAGGGGGGCGTCGGGCGAGCGTGACATGTTCCAACCCTGGCGAGACCTGACGGCCCCGGGAACCGACTCTGCATGGGCCTCCTGCACCCTGATAAAACGTGTACCCATGATATGACGCCGAGAAGAAGCAGCTGAGAGCCTCAAACTTGATCATGCAGGGAGATTTGTCATGCTTGCTGCGAGTGTTCGCGTTCCTTGTTGCGCCAGGGCCCTGTTTTTGTTTGGGCTTGCTTGCCCTGCTGATATGACCTTCTCTGTGTCTCCCCCCAGCTCCCAGAGAAGGGCCCCGGGGGTCCCAGCCTCCCAG
Source organism: Prorocentrum cordatum (assembly GCA_963575745.1). Taxonomy (NCBI): domain Eukaryota; class Dinophyceae; order Prorocentrales; family Prorocentraceae; genus Prorocentrum; species Prorocentrum cordatum. Next base: position 435,095 of record CAUYUJ010012191.1, on the reverse strand, counting down.
ATCTATCCGCCGGGCTTGCCAAGCTGCCGCTGGCAGGCTCATGCAGGCCCATCTTCCACTTTTCCACCTTCTATAGGGCGACGAAATCTATACATATCCACTGCTCCCTGGCCAGGCCCATCCTCAACCCCGCAGCGGTGTATACGCCACGCCCTCCTGGCTTGGCCAGGAGGGCGCATACACAGCCCCTGGGTTCAAGATGGGCATGGTCAGGGAGCAGTGGATATGTATAGATTTCGTCGCCCGATTCTAGACAAGCCTCGGGCTTAGCTGCCCAAATGCGCAAACCTAGACCGCAGCGTGTCGTTACAAAGCTCCACACGGAGATCGACGACGTGTGTTTGGCGCGATACGCTCGCCGGAACGTGGGCCAACACGCTGAGCTGACACGCAGCGTGTTAACACGCACGTTTTGAACATGGTACGTGCTGCGTTCCAAGACCGGCCTACACCCTGCGAAATGCTTAAGAAATCATGGGTTAAGAAACTCTTAGTCTCAGAACTTGAATATAAACCCAATCTATCCTTCAAAATCTTAGGATTCACATTGAAACGTTAAGAATAATCGAGACTCTGGCCGAAAACTTAGGTTTTCTTAAGCATCGCCTAAGGTGTATCATGGCAGCTGAGGCCCCGAGAATTCAGTCGGCCAGCCGCCACAAGCGCGCCAGCGCGGGGGTACCCGGCGCGCAGAAGAAGCAGCACCAGGCAGTCGCGCCGCGCCTGGTGGCACCGGTGGCCGGGGGAGGGGGCCAGGAGCAGACCAGCAAAGTGGCCAGGCAGAGCGGCCGCCAGGAGAGAGACGCGGCGAAGCACGATGATAAGCACAATGAGAAGCAAGGGTGCGTCAAATACTTATGCTTCGTCTTAAGGGGACCGTTGTCTGTGCCATCTCGTCGCCAATCGCGCGTCGACTCGGTCACGAATCCGCGTCGAACCCGCGTCAGGCACAAGAAAATCCGCCGGCCCCCTTCCAGGGCCATCAGGCTGCGAGGAGTAGGCTTGCTGTTCCCGGCGCCGCCAGGAGGAGGAGGAGGAGGAGGAGGAGGAGGAGGAGGAGGAGGAGGAGGAGGAGGAGGAGGAGGAGGAGGAGGAGGCTGTGCCAGGCAAGTCTTCAGTGTTACAGTCCTGCTTTCCTCTTCCTGCTGCAAGCTGTTGAAAGCCGCCGCCGCGGGAGGGGAGCCCCAAGCTGGCAGCTCGCCACGCCCGAATCGCGTTGCCCGAATTCCCGAGGGCGTGGGGCACGTACAGACACATGAGATTCGCGCCCCCGAGGCCATACGCCCGCAGAAACTACGCAGTGCTCGCATCCCCGAAGCCGTTGACCTTTCAAAATCATATAGTGCCTGCGTACCTTCGTAAATTATGCAATGGTCGCGTCCCCGAGGCCACAAACCCTCGAAAAGTACGCCAGATTCGATTTGCCGAGCCCAAGAGGGCCCCAAGAGGCCCCAAGAGCGCTCCAAGAAGCCTCCCGAGAGAGCCCCAAGAAGCCCAAAGCGTAGATTTTGCAAAAGTTGTTGAAGGATTTTGGTCTTCTCGAATTTTCGGCTTTCCGACGCTCCAAGACGGCTCAAGAAGCTCCCAAGACCGCCCGAAGACAGCCCAAGAGGCCTCCAAGAGGGCCCCAAGACGGCCCAAGAGGGCTCCAAGATTGCCCAGGAAGCGCTTAAGACAGCCCAAGAGGGCCCGAAGACGGCCCCACGAGGGGCCCAAGCAGGGGACCACGAAGAGAAAATTTGATATGTGGTCCGAGAAGCCCCCAGGAGGCCCAAGAGGTCGCCAAGAGGCCCCAGGAGGCCCCAAGAGGCGCCCAAGACGCGCCCAAGCGGCCTCCAGGAGGCCCAAACGAAACCCCCCGAGGCCCCAAGAGGCCCCCAAGAGGCGCCCAAACCGCCTCCAAGAGGCACCCGCGAGGCTGCCAACACATATACAAGAGGCCTCAGACCCACAACCCAGGCACGGTGGCGGGGATGGGCCGAAGGCCACTAGGATCCGCCGCCCCCTGTTGATTCATCACAGGGGTGCCTGGCGTGTCGAACTACATGGGTTTTGATGTTGATTCTTTTTCCAAAAGAACGCCCCCTGGGGCTTCGGCCCGTCCCGCCGGCCACCCGGAAGGATGCCGAAAATGTGCCTGGACCCGGCTGCAAAGGGTTTTTCCGTTCCAAACGGTCCCCAGGATCGTCCAAGATGGCCTCCAAGACGCCTCCCAAAGGACAAAAAAGATGGCCTCCAAGACGGCTAAGATGGCCCCAATATGCCTCCAAGACGGCCCAAGGTGCACCCAAGCCGCCCTAAGATGGCCTCAAGATGGTCCAACACGGCCCAAGAGGCTCCCAAGAGGCCTCCAAGACGGCACAAGAGGCCTCCAAGAGGTCCTTCAGAAGGCCCGAAGAGGCCAAAATCATAGATTTTCCTTTGGGTTTTTGAAGGATTTTGGTATTTGCGCCTTTTCGGCTTTCTGACGGCCGAAGAGGCCCCCAAGGTCGCCCCAAGATCGCCCAAGAGACCTCCAAGATGGCCCCATGACGGCCCAAGAGGCCCCCAAAACGGCCCCAAGAGGGCCCCAAGATAGGCCAAGAGGCATCCAAGACGCCCAAGATGGCCTCTAAGACGGCCCCGAAGCGCCCCAAGAGAGCCCCAAGTCGGCCCAGAGAGGCCCCAAAGACGGCTCCCGACGGCGTCAGACGTGCCAGGAGCCCACCAAGACGGCCGAAGATGGCCGTCAGATGGCCCAAGACGGCCCAAGAGGCCTCCAAGAGGGCCTCCAGGAAGGCCCGGAAAAGCCCAAATCAGTGATTTCCCTCAGGAGTTTTTGAAGGACCCAGGAGGCCTTTAAGACGCCCAAGACGTTCTCCAAGACGTCCTCCAAGAAGGCCCGCAAGGGTCAACATGGCCTCCAGGCGGCCAAGATGACCTTCAAGATGCCCACGTGTTCCCCGAAGGCTTTCCAAACCGATTCGGGGAACACATGGTCCGATAGCTTGGCAGGTCTGGCCTCAACGTTCGGCCACATAGGCGCTTCCGAAAGGGCAAGGGGCGGCGGTGATTCGCCGTAGGCGTCTTCGATCCGCCGCCCCCTGTCGATTCATCGCAGGGGTGCCTGGCGTGCTGAATTATTTCGGTTTTGGTTATGTTTTTTTTTTCCAAAGGAGCTCCCCCTGGGGCTTCGGCTCGTCCCGCCGGGGTCCCGGAAGGATTGCCATGGACCGGAAACGACCTCAACGTCCGCAAACAATTCTCCAAGACGGCTCAAGATGGCCTCCAAGACGGCCAAGATGGCCCTCAAGCTCGCCCAAGATGGTGCAAGATGGCCTCCCAGACGGCCCAAGAAGGTCCAAGATACCTCCAAGTTCGCTCAAGAAGCCTCCAAGACGGCCCAAGACGGCGTAAGAGGCCTCCAAGAGGTCATCCAGGAGAGCCCGAAGAGGCCAACATCGTTGATTTTCCCTGGGGTTTTGAAGGATGTTGGCATGTGCCTTCTTCTCGGCATTCCGACGGCTCAAGACGGCCCAAGAGGACCCCAATATCGCCTCAAGATCGCCCTCGAGGCCTCCAAGATGGCCCCATGACGGCCCAAGAGGCCCCCAAGACGGCCCCAAGAGAGCTCCAAGACGGGCCAAGAGGCCTCGAAGACGCCCAAGATGGCCTCTAAGACGGCCCTGGAGCATTCCAAGAAAGCCCCAAGTCGGCACAAAGAGGCCCCCCAAACGGCTTCCGACGGCGTCAGACGGGCCAGGAGCCCACCAAGATGGCCGAAGTTGGCTCTAGGCTAGCCCAAGACGACCCAAGAGACCTTCAAGAGGGCCCCCTGGAGGGCTCCAAGAGGCTTTAATCGTTGGTGTTCCTTAGGTTTTTGAAGGATTTTCGCATTCGCTTCTTTTCGGCCTTCCGACGGCCCGAGACGGCCCAAAAGCCCCCAAAGATCGCCCCACGATCGCCCAAGAGGCCTCCAAGATGGCCCAGAACGGCCCAAGAGGCCCCCAAGACGGCCCAGTAAGCCTTCAAGACGCCCAAGATGGCCTCCAAGACGGCCCTGGAGCATTCCAAGAAGGCCCCAAGTCGGCACAGAGAGGCCCCCCAAACGGCTTCCGACGGCATCAGACAGGCCAGGAGCCCACCAAGACGGCCGAAGATGGCCCTAAGATGGCCCAAGACGGCCCAAGAGGCCTCCAAGAGGGCCTCCAGGAAGGCCCGAAAAGGCCAAAATCAGACATTTCCCATGAGTTGTTGAAGGATTGAGGCATTTGCTTTTTTGGGCCTTCCTACGGCTCGACACAGCCCAAGAGCCCCCAAAGATCGCCCAAGAGGTCTCCAGTATGGCCCCAGAACGGCCCAAGAGGCCCCCAAGACGGCCCCAAGAGGCCCCCAAGACGGCCAAAGAGGCCTCCAAGACGCTCAAGATGTCCTCCAAGACGGCCCTGGAGCACCCCAAGAAAGGCCCAAGTCGGCCCAGCCTGGCCCACCGTGTTCCCCGAAGGCTTTCCAAACCGATTCGGGGAACACATGGTCCGATAGATTGGCCGGCCTCTGGTCACAACGTTCGGCCACATAGGCGTTTCCAGAAAGGCAGGGGGCGGCGGTGATTCGCCGTAGGCGTCTTCGATCCGCCGCCCCCTGTCGATTCATCGCAGGGGCGCCTGGAGTGCTGAATGATTTCGGTGTTGGTTTTGGTTCTTTTTCCAAAAAGAACTCCCCTGCGGCTCCGGCCCGTCCCGCCGGCCACCCGAAAGGCCCGCAATTCTCCCAATTGTTCACTCAAGATGGCCCCCAATGGTTTCCAAGATCGCCACGTTGGCCCAAGATGGCCTCCAAGACGGCCCTGGAGCATTCCAAGAAGGCCCCAAGTCGGCACAGAGAGGCCCCCCAAACGGCTTCCGACGGCGTCAGACGGGCCAGGAGCCCACCAAGACCCGAAAAGGCCAAAATCAGTGATTTCCCATGAGTTTTGAAGGATTTTGACATTTGCTTTTTTTCTGCCTTGCGACGGCCCGATACGGGCCAAGTGCCCCCAACAAAGATGGCCCAAGAGGGCCCAAGACGGCCCCAAGAGGCCCCCAAGACGGCCGAAGAGGCCTCCAAGACGCTCAAGATGGCCTCCAAGACGGCCCAAGAGCCCTCCAAGACGTCCTCCAAGAAGGCCCGAAAGGGTCAAAATGGCCTCCAGGCGGCCAAGATGACATCCAAGATGCCCACATGTTCCCCGAAAGCTTTCCAAACCGATTCGGGGAACACATGGTCCGATAGCTTGGCAGGTCTGGCCTCAACGTGCGGCCACATAGGCGCTTCCGAAAAGACAGGGGGCGGCGGTGATTCGCCGTAGGCGTCTTCGATCCGCCGCCCCCTGTTGCTTTCAAGAGGGGTGCCTGGCGTGCTGAATCCTATCGTGTTTGGTTTTGGTTCTTTTTCCACAAGAACTCTTCTGGGGCTCCGGCGCGTCCCGCTGGCCACCCGAAAGGATGCCGAAAATTTGCCAGGACCCAGCTCCGCAACGTCAAGATAAGGAAGGCTGGTCTGGGGCGGACCAAAATCTAATTGGCAAGGCGTGCGCTGCATAGTCGGTAAAACCACACCCCAGGAGACTGTATGCTGTGCAGGCCAGAGGCGCTCGCCGATACGAGGTGTGACAACCTGGCGCTGGCTCAGAGCACGGGGTTTGAACCCTTGAGGGAGAGCCAAGTAAGGAGAGAAAGAAGCAACACTCTGAGATGACCAAGGAGGACGACGAGGAAGAGGGTGAGGAGGGGCCAGACTCGAACGTCCGAGAGCGCCGACGAGGGAGGAGGGGGAGGAGGGCAGTCGAGTAGCGAGGTGGGAAGCGGATATAGACGCCTGTGGAGCAATTTTTGTCTGGGACCGGGACTGGCTATCTGTGGCGTCGTCCCCCCCCGCTTCTCCCCTGCTGTGGTCAGCCACAGCACGCTACCTTCACTGTCGACGTGCCTCCCCTGCCCTACCCGCAGTTGCCTCGCCTCGCACAACTTCCTGTGCTCACAGACGCACGATCAAACGCCAATCTGTCAGCACGGCTCGAACGCACGCGAGGCCAAACGCTTGGAAGCCAAAAGCACCAGCATGACTATCTCGCCCTCTCGTTGCTGTTCCGATCCAGGTCCGCACACGCTGAACGACCTTCCGCTGGCACACCGACGCGCTACCGCATATGTACCCAAATCGCAACACCATCCCACGGAGGTCCCCAAACTGTGTGGTGGCAAACGGTGTGGTGGCAAACCGTGCGGTAGCCTCGAAATCCCAAAGGCCCTCGCTCGGTCCGCCACTGCACGGTTTTGGGTCCCCCAATCGCTCGAGATATCCTCGGAGAACGCCTCAAGTCCCAAAACCGTGCGGTGACCCCGAATCCGCATTGACTCACCACACGGTGTGGTCGCCGCACCGTTTGCGGGCCCCCGAGCTTAGCGTGTCGCGGCTCCAGCCCTAGCGACACACCATGCTCTGCGAGCGCATAGCGTCTCGCTCCGCTCCGCGGGGCGAACGGCTGGGAACAGCTCGGGAAGTTGACGCTTGGGGACTGGGACGTTGATAGCGCGTCGCGCCGAAGCGTGGTGGGCCAGCACCTGCGATACGACACGGTAAGCCAAAGCCCCCGACCGTATCTCAATATAGGGAGCCCACAGAGGCCGTACGCGCCAAACTATGTACATGAACATGACCCTCCAGTCCGCCAGACCAGCCTCGTGGCACGAACGTTAACGCAGTACGTACTCTCGAAACCAAGGTATATTCATATGCGTGTACGTCCTTCTTTCGCTTCTGGCAATACGCACTCCCGAGGAGTCCTGCCACGGAAAAAAAAACGCAGCAACTTTAACCTGTCGAAGCGGGCGTGAGCTGGTTCTGGTGTGGCCGCCCCGCGCAAAAGGGCCGCTCGCACCTGCGGAGGCAAACCCCCCTCGCCAGGGCGACGAGATCTCTGCACACCCGCCGCCCCTTGCCAGGCCCACCGTGGGCCCAGGAACGGTGAATACGTCCCCCGCTGGCTTGGCCAGAGAGGCATACCCACACGCACACACACACACACATCTACATGCGTGTGCATACAAAAAGGTGTGCCTCATATACACATACAGATGTGTACTTACAACCATTGGTAAGCACGTCGGTATGATATTCATCGCCAGATCGGTATGCACATCGGTATGATATTCATACGGTGTGATATTCATACGCCAGATATGGCCTTAAGACAGCCCAGGCAGCTGCCAAGACGCTCGAAGCGGCCTCCAAGAGCACACCAAAGGGGGCCCAAACAGGCAAACCTCAATGAGTTCCTCAAGGTTTTGGGCAGAGTCTGGCGTTCTCGCCTTTTCGCATCCCCGACGCCCCAAGGCAGATCAAGATGCCACCAATCTCCGCACCAGAGCCCCCCAGGAGGTCCCATGACGGCCCCGGCAAGACCCACGAGAGGGCCCCAAGACGGCCCTATGGTGGCCTCCGAGGCCGGCCCAGAAGGCCCCCAGAACGGCTCCGAGAGGCTGCCCGCACGGGAGCCCGAACTTGCATGTCGAGCCGTCGGCCCCGAAAAGCTCCCAGGAGGCCCCCACGGGGCTCCCAGGAAGCCCGGAGTGACCCCCGGGAGGCGCCCGAGAGAGGCCCCTTCAAGATGCTCCCAAGAGGCCCAACAGCTGCCCCCCAGAGGCCTGCGAGCGCGCTCATAGGAGGCCTCGCGAAGCATCCCTCAGGATTCTGCCCAACGTCCGTCGCCGCCGACGCCGCCGGCGTGGTCGTCGTACCCCTCCAGGGTCGGCGGCACCGGCAGCAAGGCCTTCCGAGTATACGTATACATCGATATGGTATGCATGCAGGATGACAGTAATGAGTATACATGTATGTAGGCGTGTATATATATATATATGTGTATGTATGCATATGTGTATGTGTATATATATATATATATATATGTCTCACTGGAACCACGCGCGCGCGCTACGCACGCGCTTGGGTTCGAGCTGACTGCACAGTCGTTGTCAGTGGACTTCGCGCTAATCCACGAGTCCCGAAATACCACAGGGGAGGTCCTCCAGGCGAGGGCCGCCCCGGGCGCGTGGAGGCGCTGGGCACGCTGGGGGACACCTTCGGATTTCCGTGGGCAGCGAGATCGACGGCGCGACGCGTCGGGAGGCGCCGAGTGGTTTCTACCAAGGGGGCCCAATCACTGCACACAGATCCCAGGATTCCCCATATTTTCCATGTCTTCCAAATTCTCGTCCGCCCCCCCCCACTTCCCATATTTTCCCATATTATCGGGGGAGTCGACGATGAATTGTGTCTGTGTGTTTTTGTCCCCTCACCCTCCGGATCTTCGCCTCCGGCTCCTGTCCAAGGCGCTCCTTTTCCTGTGCAAGCTCTTCGGCACCGCCTGCACCCGGGCCCGCCCTCCGGGCCGCCTGAGGCCCCGCCCGCCTGAGCCCTGTCTCCCCAATTAGAGCTGTGCGTAGCCCGCCTAGCTTTTACCGGAAGAGGTTCTCTCTCGCCCCGCAGACCAAAAAAGTGTTTTTTACCCCTCCAGATCCTCGACTGCTCAAGTGACGAGACTGCTGAGGTGGCCGAGGAGAGCCCCAGAGGCTCCAGGCCGCCAGGTCGCCGCCGCAGCAGCAGCCGCCGCCGCCGCCGTGATGACCGTCGTGGTGGTCGTCGTCATGGTCGTGGCGGTGGTGGTGGTCGTCGTCTGTGGACGTGATTGGACGATTGCACGTTCTGGGGCATACTGTGTTTTCCTGAGGCCTCCGGAAGCCGCCGGACTCTGGAGATCAGTGGAGGCCGTCGGCCGTCGTCGAAGAATGTCGTCGTTGTGGTCGTCGTCTCCTCCTTTCCTGGGCCCGGATGCCGCGTGCAGTTTCCTTCCCTCCTCCTCCTCCTCGCCCTCGTCCTCGTCCACTCCTCCTCGCTCTCACTCCCGCCGGGCCTGGTCGCTTCGTTTGTCTTACGCCCAGCTGCATTGAATTCGCCTGGCGGTAATCATGCTTTCGATCGGCCTGGGGGGGCTGTTCATGCACAGCTTGTCTGTGGCCTCGGGCCGGATACATTCCAACTGATTGTCCACCCCCCCTCCTCGTCTTCCTCCTCAACTCCGCCGAGACCGTGGCGCCTCATGGGCCCCGGGCCGACAGGGCGCTGTGATGCTAGCTCGAACGTTTCAGTTTTGAGCATCGTGGCAAGAGGCTGTGAGCGAGTACGAAGGCAAGGGGGCTTGGGGTCAGGGGGCACTTCGCCTCGCCAGGCCACCCAATTCAAGCAGAGGTACCCCTCCCCGAAGAGACGCCGCCAATCGAACAAAAAACAATCGTCGTCAGACCTCTGGGAGCAGCTGGGGCTCCTCGTCATCACTGTCGTCGTCTCCGTGGTCGTCGTGGTTGTGGTCGTGGTCGTCGTTGTCGCCGCCAGCGTCGTGATAGACGTCGACGATCGAGGAGGGAGAATGAGGGATCCAGGACCGAGGTTTGTGAATGATCGTGTGCCTTCTGGAGCCTCGCGGGGTCGCTTACGTCGCCGCGATTGGCCAGGGCCTGGAGAGGCTTCTGGAAACATCGCTCGGATGCACCTCGAGAAGCTCTGGGCGCATGCTGCGATCCGTACTACGTGTGTCCAAGACGGCTTGGAAGGGCTCAAAGGGGCCCCAAGGCAGCTCCGGGAGCGCCCCAGGAGACACCAAAAACACAAAGTTAGCACAAGCCTGTCCTCCACAAGGAACAAGTTGTGCTAAAACCGCGTTGGCTTTCAAGGCCTCTTAGGGGCCTTTCAAGCCGTCCTCGGGACCCCAGACCGGCTTCGGGCGGGCTCCGAGTGGGCCGAACATGAGTACACACTTGACACAAGCCGCTGCCTCGTCAGGGACGGTGTTGTATTAAGTTTGTGCAAAAATTTAGGCCCTCGTGGGGCTCTCCTGGGGCCCCACAGGCTCCCAAGAGAGCTCCCCAAAGCGAGCTGTGAGGGCTCGAAGGGGCTCCAAGGGGGCTCCGGGAGCGCCCCAAGGGACCCAACAACTTAACACAAATTTGACACAACGCAATCCCCAACGAGGCCGCGGTCTGTGCAACATGTTGGCTCAATTTGGGGTCCTCGGGGCTCTCCTGAAGCCCCCAGAGGCCCCCAAGAGAGCCCCAGAGGACGGCCTGGGAGGGCCCGGAGGGGCGCCAAGGGGGCTCCCAGAGCGGCCCAAGAACCCAAACCAATTGACATACATTCCTCCCCCTCCCCCTCCCCCTCCTGCTCCTCCTCCTCCTCCTCCTCTTCCTCCTCCTCCTCCTCCTCCTCATCCTCCTCCTCCTCCTTCTCCTCCTCCTCCTCCTCTTCAACGCAGTCCATGAGGAAACCGTTTTGTGCTAACTCGTGTTCCATGTGAATCCCTTTGGGGGCCGTCTTGGGGCCCTCTTGGGCCGTCTTGGGCGCCTCAACTGCTCTCGGTGCCTTCTTGGGGGGTCTCTTGGGACGTCGTGGGGCGCGGGAAGCTAAAATAAGTCGTGACCCACCCAAAACACTGGAAACCCTTAGGGCAACGTGTGGTTCTTGCCTTTTGGGGCTAAGGAGCGCTCGTCGAGTTCTCTTGGGCTGTCTGAGGAATCTCAGGACGCAAGGCTCGAATTCTTGCTTCGGGTTCCTGCGTTCGGGCCCATCGTGGGACCGTCTTGAGGCATCTTGGGCGCCTCTATTGCCGTCTTGGGGCCCCTTGGGCCGTCTTTGGGCACTCTGGCCTCTTGGCTCGACTTTGGGGCGGTCTTGGGGGCCTCTTGGGACGTCGTGGAGCGACGGAAGCTGGAAAAGTCGAGACTCTGGGGGGCGCTCGTCGACTCCTCTTGGGCCGTCTGGGGGCATCTTGGGACGGAAGGCTCGAATTTCTGTTTCGGGCTCCTGCTCTTGGGCCCCACTTGGGGGCCTCTTGGGTCGTCTTGGCGCGGTTTTGGAGGCAAGTGGGGACGTCGTGGAACGTCAGAAGCTCGAAAGTCGAGACCACCTAAGACACTGGAAACCTGAATGAAAATCTGTGGATTTTGCCTCTTGGGGCCCTCTGGGGAGCGCTCGTCGAGTTCTCTTGGGCCGTCTCGAAGCTACCTGGAGCCGTCCGGAAGTCGCGCAGGACATCTGGACGCCTTCTGCCACTTGAGGACTTGAAGCCGTCTGGGCGGCTTCGGCCCTCTGGGGAGGGCCTTCGGGGAGGGCCCCCCGTGAGCCCGGAGCACCCGTGGCGACAAGAAAAACCTATGATAACGCCCCCGCCCCTGTGATCGTATATATATATATATACACATATACACACATACACATACAAACACACATACATACACACATATATATATGTATGTATATGTGTGTGTACAAGTCTATATATATATATATATATATATATATATATATGCATATAAGTATATCCTTACAGATTACGTATATTCGATGGGCTACATATCTGAATGCTCATTCAACGAATGTTGATGTATTGATATATCCCCATCTGAAGTGCACTCCTCAGAGCACGCTGTGGCATGAGAGCACCTTTCGAGGACCTTCCATCCACAGGATAAAGAGCAAGACCCGACCAGCCCCTCACATGACATGATCTGCAAAAGGCGCCAAAAGCCGTCGGAGTAGGCAAAAGCCGCGTGCGCACACTTTCCCACAAGACAGGCCACCGCACAGCTTGATATCAGCAGCCTAAACAACACTGTGCACAGAAAGCTGGCGGCGAGCAAAGACATCCACAACGGCGAAGATGTCGAAACCCAAATGAGAGTCCTTCAAGCACGATAGACTCCAGAGCCGCCGGCCGGCCCAAAGATCGACATCGAGACTCTTGTTGAGATGGTGCGGGCTGTGGCGGAGACGATTCTTGGAACGCTTGAACATGTGTGCCGACGAGGAGTGCAGGCCGACATCGATACATACTCGTAAGCTAGCAATGCGTTGCCATTTGGAACGCACTCCCCAAAGCACGCTGTGGTATCAGAGCCCCTTCGAGGCCCTTTCCATCTTCAGGGCCACGGAGCAAGACCCGACCAGCCCCTCAACTGACATGATCTGCTGAAGATCCCTGAAGCCGTCGGAATGGGCGAAAACCACGTGCGCGCACTTTCCCAACAATCTGATATCAGCAGCCCAGACAACATTGTACAAAGGAAGCAGGCGGCGAGCAAAGACATTCGCACCAACGAAGATGTCCAGGGAATGGCGGGAGTTTCTCAAGTACAATACGATCCAGAGCCACCGAAAGGGGCCAACAACTCGCCAGAAACGTGACAATGGCGGCGGTGCGGGAATGGACGGTGGGTTTACAAAAAAAGGATCGAGCCGCTGATCCCTGAAGTCTTTGCGGCAACCTGCTGTACAGCGCATCACGAAGCACGTCTTTAGCCACCGGGCAGCTTGGCAGCCAAAGCCGTCATGACCTTTTTGAACTGAGAGAGATGCAGCGCATGCTTCTCATAGCGCTGCGCGCTCTTGATGGCCTGCCAGCGACCTCTGCGTCTGATGAGATCAAGCGTCCGGCGCTTCTTCAACAAAGCGTTACTTGGGCCCGAATGCCGCAACGCGTGAGGCGCGATGTTCAATGGTTCCAAGTCCAGCGCCTACATGGGCCGCTGAATCTCTTTCTTATACCGCCGAACAGTAAAGCGAAGAAACAACAGCGCATCTGCTGGAGTGGCACGCTGGATCATTGACAAAAAACTCCACAACCCACTCCCCCCCACACACACACAAGAGCCGCATATAACATCCTTGTCAACATTGCCCGTCTTAGTGCGCTTGCCCTGGTCGAGTTGCCCGAAGTGACGGCCCACCTGCGGCGCGCAGACGTCGCGGTGGGCGAGGGAGTGATAGCGCCGACGTAGTAAAGTCGAAGATCTCAAAGGGCCGAGCGTACAAGTCGAACTGCAACAGTTCCGCAGCTGACGCGCCAAGTCAACCGTTCTCAGCGAGCCAAAGGAGGACAAGGAAGATGGTCTCCTTGGGACATGATTCAGGCGCGAACTTCCGAAACAACTTAGGCCAGCCTCTGCCCAAATCCACTGGCGCAGTCCGGCGGCTGTCGGCCTTCAGCTTGACCCAGCCGCGCGCGGCGAAGCGACCGGCGGCAGGATTGCACTCCGAATAAGCAAGTTTCTCAACGTAGCACTCCATTGTTTTTTAGCTGGGGCCTAGGCGGCGCGCGCCCCGCGTCTTGGCCCGCAGGGTGAACTTGGCCACGGCCACGCGGCAGTGCTCCAGCGTCTTCAGGCCAGCCGCGCCACGGCGAAGAAGCCCGGGACTGGCATCGCCTCCAGCGCGACGCCTGAACTCCCCGACGCGGCGCCGAGGCCGGCGCGGGCCTCTTTATCGCCCTGCCTTGCCTCTTTATCGCCAAGTCGATGCCTTGCCTCTTTATCGCCCCGCCTGCCCGCGCCGTGAAGGAAAGGTTCTCGCCGCCTGGCTCGCCCGGGGCGGCGCGCCTCCAAGTCGCCGCGGCGCGCCGTCGCCGTCGCAGCTCGCCAGCGATGACGGCCTCCGGGAGAGGAGCCGACCGGCCTTCGAGCCAGTCCGGCGGGGCGGCCGCGACCAGCTCCGGGCCCCGCCCGCCGCGTGGCGCGGCCCCAGGCACGGCGGGGGGCAGGTGGGCGCGCCCCTGCTGCAGCCGCGCGGCCCATCTGAGCCAACAAGTCGGCGGGCCCCTGCGGGGTGCGCACGCTGGCGGTCAGGCGCGGCGCCAGGACATCGAGCTTCCACGCTTGCGAGGGCGGAAGATCTAGCGCGCAGAGTGGTCGTTTTTTTTTTTACGGCACTGGGCGCTGGCATTGCCGCGGGCCCGCCTCGATGGCCGCAGAAAGACAGCAGCGCCCATGGACCGGGGGAAGCGCTCCAAAGCTTCGAGGTCGCAAGATTCTGAATTGACCAAGACACTCTACGTCCATGGCGTTTGCGGGCGACCTCCGCAGCGAAAACCGCCTGCTCGACCCCCGCCAACTCCAGCTGCCGGGCCCGCTCCAATCTTTTGACGCCCCTCCTACAAAGATACGGGGGGCCACGCGTTGGCCGCGCCGTCGCGCAGCCCTGGAGAGCTCTGCGGAGCCTTGAGGCAGCTCCAAGAAAATCATGTCACCCCGACAGAGAGATGAGCCACGGCCGCGCGGGTCGCCTACCAAGACACCGTTACAATCCACGTCGGTCGGCGGTGGCCTCCGCGGCGCCCGCGCCGCAGGCGTAGCCGACGACGAGGGCGAGGTGCGCAGGGGATACTGAGCCCCACAAATGCATCGCCACTGTCCAGCTGAACGTGGACACCCGACAGACAACTCTTCACTGCGCGAACATTGCCGCGCCTATCGGCCACGCGCCCGCGAGCCTTCTGAGGAACCGAGACCCACAGTCAGCAACGTTGCGCCCGCCCCGGACGATATCTCGCGTCGACGCCGCGGCCGAGACGATAAGGGTCAAGCGTCGAGCCAGCGCGTCGAGAGCGGGACTCCTGAGTCGACCTTTCTCGAAACCGTTGAACGTCACCGAGTTCTCGCCTGTGCGCAGACAGCGACGGCAGCGCGCGCGGGCGCCAATTCCGAGGTGGCGAAGGGACGGGAAGGCAAGTGGGCCCTTCGAGTTGATGCGCTCATCGGGCCACTCCCGCTCCCGCTCGCACAGGGAGGCCCGCCGATCGCGTCAAAACCATCGATCGGTCGACGGGGGGGCGATGTCGTCCAGCCAGATCTCTCCCTCCAGTGGCGCCTGAACCTCCGCCGCGCAGCGGACAGTGCGCCGCGCGCGCCGCGCGGACTGCGCTCGCGGCGGAGGCGTCGCTCGCGACTGGCAAAGCTGAGCGCCCCGGGGCGGCCGCATCGCAGAAGACCTCCTCGCCGGTAGAGACCTTAGCTGAGAGGCCCCCCGGCTCGTCAATCACGTCGGGGGCGTCCAGCCTCGCGGGCGCGAGGCTCTGGACCGCGCGGCGGCGCCTGCGCTCGCGGTATCTCGCAGCGTCGTGGAACTCCTGCGCCTCGCACTCTGCGGACAGCAGCGCGCAACCAACGGCGGAAGAGTCGCCCGCGCGCACCCCCCGCCAGACGGGGGCGCCGACCCCGCCTCGATGACGGAAAACCAGACAGCGGACCAGCTCCACCTCCAACTTCGCCGCGGGAGGGACCAGAAGCCGCCGACCGCGCGCCTCCGCGACGAAGGCGCGGAAGTCCTGCAAGATGGCGGAGAGCTCGGGCGCCGACGAGATCATGCAGGCCGCGTCTCCGAGCCGTGCCTCCATCTCCTCGCCCCTGATGTGGGGGCGTCGAAGATAGGCCCGCGTCGCGAAGGCGAATCTCCACGTCCGCCGCTGGGTGCGACGAGGCACCTCGCGTTGGGCATGGAACACCGGGCCCGGGCTCGCCAGGTAGGTCACTCCGCTACGTCGCCCGCGCGTGCCTTCGCGTTGGGGCGCGAGCGGGCTGCATATGCGACCCGCATTGTCGCGCGAGTCACTGGCGCCGAGGCTCAAGGAGTTGAAATTGCCAGCGCAGACCTCCCCGGCAGCGGCCCCTTGACAGACGCCGGGCGCAGTGGCCCGGTCTCTCGGCGCGCCGCGCAATTTAAGGGGGCGTTGAATGGCCGCGAGATTAATATCAAAAAACTGTTCAACAAAATGTGGGGAGACAATTAAAAACGTCGTTTTCCCCGGCGCTGTAGTGCGCCTATAGAAAACACAAGGGGGGCGGGGCAAACTGGGTCGCTGGAGACGCCCCCGCGACCGCCCTGGCGCCCCGCGTGCAGGGGCAGATTCCTGCGCACCCCCTCTTGGCGTCAGGCCACGCCTGCCACGCCATGCGACCCCCTCGTGGATGGAGACTGCGCTCAGGGACCACTCCCTGCGCACCGCGCACCCTCTCTGGGTTGCGAAGCGGCGCTGGACGCGCGAATGCGGCACGCCGCTGATAGATTATACAACGGGACGAAATTTGATCTTCAAAACCCAATGGCGAAAACCCACCCAATGTAAAAACTCATTCTCTGATCGGAAGACGGGAACATCCCGATGTGGATATACGGCACTGAATGCACAAATGCCAAGCGCCAACGCGCGCGCGGAGGCGGCATGCCGCTGATATATTCTATTCAACGGGGCGAAGTTGAGCGCGCGCGCGGCGGCGGCATGCCGCTGATCGATTGTATACAACGGGGCGAAATTTGATCTCCAAAACAAAATGGCAAAGACCCAATGTAAAAATTCATTCTCTGATCGGAAGACGGGAACATCCCGATGTGGATATGCGACACCACATGCAATAATGCCAAGCGCCAACGCGCGCGCGCGCGCGCGCGCGCGCGCGCGAAGGCGGCATGCCGCTGATAGATGTTACACAACGGGGCGAAGATTAGCGCGCGCGCGCTGCGGCGGCATGCCGCTGATGAATCTTATACAACGGGGCGAAATTTGATCTCCAAAACCCAATGGCGAAAACCCAATGTAAAAACTCATTCTCTGATCTGAAGACGGAAATATCCCCATGTGGATATGCGACGCTGAATGCAAACATGCCAATCGCAAACGCGCGCGCGGCGGCGGCATGCCGCTGATATGATGCAACGGGGGCGATGTTGAATTCCAGAACCCAATGGCGAAAACCCCATGTAAAAACTCATTCTCTGATCGGAAGACGGGAACATCCCGACGTGGATATACGGCACTGAATGCACAAATGCCAAGCGCCAACGCGCGCGCGGAGGCGGCATGCCGCTGATAGGCTTGGCACAACGGGAGCGAGGTTGAACTCCAAAATCTAATGGCGAAAACCTGAAGTAAAAATCCATTCTCTGATCGGAAGACGAGAACACCCCCATGTTGATATGCGACACTGAACGCGCAACTGCCAATCGCCAACGCGCGCGCGGCGGCAGCATACCGCTGATAGATTTCAGACCACGGGAGCGATGTTGAATTCCAAAACCCAATGGCGAAAACCCAATGTAAACATTCATTCTCTGATCGGGTGACGGGAACATCCCCGCGTGGAAATGCGACACCGAATGCGCGAATGCCAATCGCCAACGCGCGCGCCCGCGCGCGCGCGGCGGCGGCATGCCGCTGATAGATTTTAGACCACGGGGGCGATGTTGAATTCCAGAACCCAATGGCGAAAACCCCTATGTAAAAATTCATTCTCTGATCGGAAGACGGGAACATCCCCGTCGGCATTCTCCCTGGTACCGAGGCACGTACAAATGGCATCGATCGGCATATCAGCATCCATGGAATCTTGTCCATGGGGGAGAGAAACCATCATTATTCGGATGCGAATGAATGGCAGTCGGGATCCGGGGGGGGCATCATTTGTTTAAACGGTTTTGGACATTGCCCTGACAAGTGCTGGGGCAAAGATGACAATCTCGTGTAAATACCCTCGGAGCAAACGAAGACCTTCTCACTGGGCCGCAGACAGTCATTCCGTCGCAAGTCGCTGGTTTTCATAATCACGGACGTCCTCGGTCGCGCACCATGCCTCCATGCGGAACCTGGAGGCGCGCTGCGAGTTTAAAAAATTGTAGAAACAGTCGTCGACGTCCGCGTCGACAGCAAAGATGGGCGCCGACGCGGCCCCGCCGCGCCCATCGCGCTGGCTGAGGCAAGCGGCGATGTCGGCGGCCGCCCATGACTGAGGCGGGCCCGTCGGGGGCCGAGGGCCGCGCGGACCCCGCCCCCTTCTTCGCGGGGAAGGGCGCGCAGAAAACCGTCGCCCCGCGCCGGAAAAAAGAATGGCCAGCCCAATGCCGGCCAGGTGCTCGAATGCAACGCGCGTCGGCGTTAGGCGGCAGACTGCCGCGCAGCGGATCCCAGCGCAGGTTCTGGCAAATCCGGGGCGTGACCGAGAAGCCCGTCGGCGCTGCGCCCGATCTGCACATCGCAGCGTCGAAGTAGCTGCGCAGCCTCTGCCGGGGGGTGGGGGCATCGGAGGGCGAGGCGATAGCGCTCCCCGACAGATCTGCAACTCTGAGAAGTCACGCGCAGCCAACGCTGGGACCTCGAAGCCAGAAGCCCCCCGAGAGCACGCCGCCCGTCGAAGTCAAGTTAATTAAATCGAAGCCCCGCGGGGCGAGGTCAAGTTTACACCGTGGCATTGCGATTCAGCGCTTCGGCCCCCTCACAAGCCGCCGAGCTCGTCGCTGCCAGGGCCAGACGCGAGCCCGCAGGTCGGCGGCGCGGTCGCCCGCGGCAGCAGGGGCGTTTCGCCGCGGCGACGACCGTCAAAAGACGACGCTGGACTCCGCGACGCGCGGGCCCGAGCGGAGGAGCCTCGCCCCCCCGAGCCCCCGAGGTAGATGCGCCATCAATCCTGGGAAGCGGCGGCGCCGCCCCCTCCTCCCTGTCGCCCTCGCCCCCCTTGGTTATCGTCTTCGGGTCCATCCTCGGCCTCGGCAGTCGCTTCGCCCCTGGCCCCGCGCGGGCGCGCTCCTCCCGCGCCGGCCTGGCCCGCTTGAGCACCTGGGCCCTGTCCTTCTGGCGGCCCGCGACCCACTCGCGGAGCGCCCCCGTGCTGGCCCAGCTGGGCGCCGTGGCCACGCCGCCCACCACCTCCTCGAGGCCCGTGAAGTCGGGGCGGGCGGGGCTGCGATCGACTGCCATCTCGAGCTGCACCTGCCGGCGGCGAAGACTCTCTACCCCTGCAGGTCGGGCGCGCGCCCATTGGCCCACCTCGATCCGCAGCGTCGGCGTCTTCGTTCCAGAGCCACGCCGCTGGATAGGCGCGGACGAGCCCGGATGCACCCCGAGTCGTTCTGCCAGTCTCGCTCGTGAACCTCGATGCCGCCCGCTTTGTCGATCAGGGCAAGGCCCTCCGCGGCCAGCTCGGGCCCGGGGAAGCCCCAATCGTTGTCCTTCATCTGTGGGTACAGAGCCAAGGCTCCCTTAAACGCGATGCACCTCTTGCCGCTGCTGACCTGAACGCCGATGATGCGATCATCCCGCTCAGCAGCCTGCCTCTTTTTAAACCAAGCCTCGCGGTCTCCGGCAATCACCCTCGCAGCCCATGCGACGGCGCCGTGAACCTCCGCCACGGCCGAATTGCCAATATCCGAGAAGCGCTCCTGGTCGTCCACGGTGTCCTGGGGGACACCCTCGCCTAGCCTCTCCAGGTCAGGCCCTGCGCGAAGCCTCGCCGTCTCTGGGGCCCCGGCACCCTCGTCACCGTCGGACAGCACGCGCGCCTGCACACAAGCAAAGCGGTTGAGCCCCACCCGCGTGATGGGGCCGAGCCCGAAGATCTCGTTGCGGTGGATCCTTGCGGGCCACAGAGCATTCCTGCTCAGCACGATGTGTCTCGTCGCACTGTCGTCGTGACTTCTGAGATCCAGGGCCGGGGCGAAGGTGACCCAGTAGGAAGCGCACGTGCCAGTAGAAGCCGTTGGCATCGTCCGGGAAGTGGGCTGTCACCTGGAACTCGATGGTATCGAAAGATCGATTCATCACTTCGACTTGAGGCTCGATGACATTGCAACCGTATTAATCGGAGGCTGGCTGATCCAGGAGCGGTTGCAGGGATGCCGTCGACGACGGGAGAGAAGTGGTCTGTGGTGCCGGCGCTGCCGACACCATTCGTGTCAAGTGCGCCCTGAGGACGGCGCTGCCGACACCATTCGTGTCAAGTGCGCCCTCAGGAGACCCCAGCCTCGCCGCAACACGATGCCGCTCACGAGCGCCGCAGAAAACCCCAGCAAGTCCCGCCCCTGCACCGTGATCTGGCTGGTGCTGGCGGGCCCTGCGCACGTGATCGAGCGGCTCACCGCTGGGCAGGCGCAGTTGGAACACGCTGGACAACCGGGACTGCGCAAGACAGCGGCCTCCAGTTGACGGGGCGCGGGAGGCGCCAAGCCCAGCAGGGCTTCCATGCGCGCAGGAGACGCGCACCTTCAGCGCTTGAGCATGTATGCCGATGGGGAATTCAGGCCGGCATCGATGATGATCCCCAAGACAATTATATTTGACAAGACATTCTAATAAGATATACAAATTATAAATCAAACTAAACAACAGGCGATATGAATAAAAAATATGCACGCCCATCCCGGGCCCCGGATACATCAACTCCCTGGCCCGCGCCCGCGAGAGCCCTGGCTCAAAGGGCCGGCAGCGCGGCGAAGCCTGGCTCGGCAGCTCGCCCTCTGGCGGCTGCGGATGCACCGGCGGGCCGCCAGGCGCGCCCGCGGGAGCGACGGCGGGGGGGGCGAAGCGGCGCGCGCGCACGGCCTTTCCTCCGGCGCTGGCCCAAGCCCCATCCGGGCGGAGAGGGAGGACGGAGGACGATGCGAAGAGGGAGGACGGAGGACGATGCGGAGAAATAGGGGGAGGAGGAGGAGGAGGAGGAGGGGAGGAGGAGGAGGAGGAGGAGGAGGAGGAGGAGGAGGAGGAGGAGGAGGAGTGAGGAGGAGGAGGAGGAGGAGGAGGAGGACGATGCGGAGAAACAGGAGGAGGCAGAGAAGGAGGAGGAGGAGGAGGAGGAGGGGGAGGAGGAGGAGGAGGAGGAGATGGAGGAGGAGAAGGAGGAGGAGAAAAGGGAGGAGGAGGAGGAGGAGGAGGACCAGTGCAAACCCAAGACTCAGCAACGATGTTGGCAGAAATCCTCCCAAGCTCCCTCTTCACAGGCCCCTACTAGTGTTTATTTCCACAGAGGGAGCTGCCTCGTTGGAAGACAACTGCTTGACGACCCTGAAGAATGCCAAAACTTACCTCCCGCGACTCCACCGCCACGGATCAACCTGACTGTTGCGCCCTGGCGATCTGGAATCGTGCCAGAACGCGCTCCTGGGAGTTCAGCACCGCGAGCCAACGAAAAAACGGCTGGACCCTCATAATCCTGAGTTGCTCCAAGACGCCATTTCTGTATTGTTGACCATGGGGATCCGTGAAACTCTAGCAGATGGTCATCCGGAGTGCGTCGGCGCTAAAGCTAGAACCACATTTTGAAAACTAGCCGCCCTCAATCCGTGAAGCGTTAGCAGGTGTTTGAATCAAATGCTCGTGGCGCTAAGGCGAGAACCACATTCTGAAAACCACACGCTCTCAATCCCTGAAGCTCTTGCAAATGTTCAAACGAATGTGCGCGGCGCTAAGGCGAGGCCACATTTTGAACACCTCCCGCACTCAATTCGTGGAAGCAAAAACAAACGAATGTGCGCGGAGCATTTTGAAAACGGCCCGCCCTCCATCTGTGAAACTGTTGCCATCTGTTAAGCTTCAGGACCATGCTTCAGGGTCAGAAAGGGTGAAGTCTCATGCGAAACGCCCGGCCCGCCTTTTCGACAAGCCTCAGGTGCGACAGGGAGGAATCATTTGGAAGGAAAAGGAATGGATGAGCGAGGACCTTGCGAAGCAGGACGGGGAGGATCGACGAGGAGGTCGGAAAACGATGCGGAGGAGGAGGGGGAGGAGGAGGACGCAGGACGATACGGAGGAGGAGGAGGAGGAGGAGGAGGAGGAGGAGGAGGAGGACCTCATACCGCTCCCCCATCCTCTTCAAGTGTCCTGCTCATCTTCCCCGTCGCCTCTCCCCATGGAGCGCATTCTGAACGGGATCTCGAAGCGAATCCAGCCGTGGCGACGGGGAGCGGGTAGCGGCGTCAGTCTATGTTCCTCCTCCTCCCCGCTTCTCCCTCCCCCCCCCACCCTCTCCGATGACTTGGGTGTTCCAAAACCGCGTGGTGACAAACAGCGCGGTAACCTCGGAACCCCAAGGGACCTCACCGCGCGGCCCGTCACCGTGCGGTCTTCGGACCTTTGGGGCCCCGGTCGCCAGAGACGTCCTCGGAAAACGGCCCGAGTCCCAAAAACGCGTGGTGACCCGGAATCCTCAGTTACTCACCACACGGCGTGGTCAGCATCCCGTCTGGGACCTCCCGAATCAAAGATGATTAGCAATGGGGGGCCCTACTTTTTGGGAGCAGACCTAATCCAAAACCGTTACGGATAGGGGGCCTGTTCAGTAGACTTACCAAGTCAAGCCCCCCAGACTGATCAGCCCATGAAAACACGTGGACCCAAGTTAGGCTACGTCATCATTGTGCTATTCAGGTTAGAAGCTCTTGATGTGTCGCCGCGCAATTTGTTTTGAACGCGCCAAAAATGTACGGCACCGACACCACAGCAAACCCACGGCAAGCCCTGCGCCCCGCGCCCAAGCAGACGAAGCCGGGGCACCGCGGCAAACCCCGCGGCGAATCGACCGCGCCCGAAGCGGCGTTGGCCCTTGTGGCCGAGGCGCCCTCTCCAAGGCGCAAGGCCGCGCATCGGACCAAGCGGCGCGGCGACACTCGATGAAAGGATGGGGCGCGCGCGCAGCTGTCGCCCCCCCCCACCCAGGGAACGAGCAGCAGCTCCAGCAGGTCCCCCAGCAGCGCCCAGAGCGCGGGGGCGGCCTCGGGCCAGCCGTGCTCCTCGGCCGAGCCAAGGCGAAGGGGGAAGGGGGTGGGGGGGTGGGGGGGGTGGGGGGGGAGGGGGGGGGGCAGCCCCACGCCCGCAGCGGAGCCCTCCAGGAGGAGGAGGAGGAGGGGGAAGGGGAGGATCAAATGGAGGGGGGCGAGGGGGAGGAGGCGGAAGGAGGAGGTGGAGGATGGACCAGGATGTGGAGGAGGAGGAGGAGGACCAATGCAAACCCAAGACTCATCAACGATATTGGCATAGACCCTCCCTCCAATCTCCCTCTTCGTAGGCCCCTTCAAGGGTTCATGTCCGATGGGGGAAATGCGACGTTTGAGAACGACCGTGTGGAAATCCTGACGTGTGCCAAACCACCATTCTCAGGACTTCAGCACCACGAGTCAACCTGACTGTTGCGTCTTGGCGACCCTGAATCGTGCCAAAACACCGTTCCTGGAACTTCGACACCGCGAATACACCTAACTGTTGCGCCCTGCCAATCCTGAATCGCTCCAAAACACATTTGTTCTGACAATGGTTTGGAACAGATGTGCGCGGGGCTGAAGCGGGAACCACATGTTGAAAACGAACCGCCTTCAATCCGCGAAGTTCTTGCATGTCTTAAAAACGAGATTGCGCGGCGCTCAAGCGTGAGCCACACTTTGAAAACGACCAGAGAATGTGCGCGGCGCAAACACGATAACCACATTTTGAAAACGACCTGTCCTCAATCCGTGAATCTCTTGCACAGATTCAAACGAATGTGCGCGGCGCTCAAGAAAGAACCACATTTTGAAGACGACCTGTCCGCAATCCGTGCAAACCTGGTATTTTGTACGACGAGTGCGTGCGGCGCTAAACCGAGAGCCACATTTCGAAAGCGACTCGCCCTTCATCTGCAAAGCTGCTCCCAGCTCTTAAGCTTCAGGCTCATCAATTTTAAGGGGAAGTCTCAAACGAAACGCCCGTGCCGCCTGGCCTCGTGGTGCGACAGCGAAGAGTTTTCCACAAGGAAAAGGAACGGAGAACGAGGAGGAGGAGTAGGAGGAGGAGGAGGAGGAGAACGAGGAGAAGGAGGAGGAGAGGGAGGGGGGCGAGGGGGGGGCGGAGCGGAGGCGAGAGGGTGCGAGGGGGGGGAAGGGGGGCGAGGGATGGGGGCGAGGGGAGGGGGGCGAGGGGGGAGGGAGAGGGGGAGCGAGGGGGCGCTCCGCGCGGCGGAGCTGCTCCGCCGTCACGTGGCCGATGCCGAAGTGCCGCAGCGCCAGGCACGCGAACTCCGCGGCCTCCCCCGCCGCGCGGCCCGGCGCCGCCTCCACGGCGGGCGCCATGGCTGCACACCGATTGGGCGTTGCTTCGTGGGGGGCGGGCGCCATGGCTGCACACCGATTGGGCGTTGCTACACACCGATGGTGCACATCGAAGAAGCGTACACCTTTCGTACCCCTTTGTGCCCTAGAGGGCCCCTAAAGTGCAAGGGTGGTGCACTGTCCTCTGCCCGCTCATTTAGCGCCCCCCCCAGCAACGTCCGAACTGGGGCAGGCCCTGCTGCTCTGGCCGGGCGCGAGTGCGAGATTGGGATTTACCCATAGCCACCGCCCTGGGGATCGATGCTCTGGGGCCCAAGGGGGCGGTGGATCAGGATGTGCTTGGGGCCCCAGGGGGCCCGAACCTACTCCAGATTTCACGATACAAGGGGGGTGGTCTGATTTGGGGGGTCTGATTTGAGCTGTCTTGGAGGGTTCCATGGGGAGCTGGGCAAACGGCCGTCATTTCGCAGCTGGTCCAGAGGTGGTCTGAAGCTCTTCGTCTGGGAGGGCTGTGACCCCCTCCCTCTTCTTACGAACTGCGCCGCCGCGCCACGTGTCCTGAACGCACCCGCTGTGGACACAACCGGCCCTGCGTCTGAGGCGGAGAGCTTGCCCAAAAAGACCGAGGCGCCCTCCCCGAGACGCAAGGCCGCGCGTCGGAACAAACGGCGCGGCGACACATGGAGCATGCATGATGGAGGATGACGATTAATAAATGACCAGGGGTCGTGTTCACGCGGCGGCGCCCGGGATGACGATTAGAAGAAACTGGCCGCGGGCTGGAAAGCTAATTCTTGAATCGCTCTCCTCCAATCAGAAGATTGTGCAGAAACAGCAGAGAACTAATTTTTAATCGTTCTCTCCCATCTTTTGATTAATCGTCATCCCGCATTGCCGGTCGCCTTCCGCGGCCCCCGAAGATCGATGCCGCAGGCGGTGGTGATGGGCAGATCCCCGCCCCGGATACGCGGGGGCGCCGGGCGCCCGACCGAGAGGGCGGCCCTGCAGCCTGCAGGGTGGCGCGGGGGGCGGCGCGGCAGGGCGCGACGGGGGCAGGCCTCCTCAAACGGCGGCAGGGCGCGATGGGGGCGGGCCTAATGCGGGATGAGGATTAAAAAAAGAAAAACGGGAGCGAACGATCAAAAACTTAGTTTCCTGCTATTTCTGCACAGTTTTCTGACTGGAGGAGAACGATTAAAAAATAGTTTTCCAGCCCGCGGCCGGTTTTTTCTAATCGTCATCCTGGGCGCCGCCGCGTGAACACGCCCCCCGGTCATTTATTAATCGTCATCCTCCATTACTCAAACGGCGACAGGGCTTCTCTCGACAGGCGGGTTCCGCGACTCGCAGAGTAACTACTCGCAAATGGCCTGGATCCGCCGCGGAGGATTCACGATCCAGGCACACATGCGTCGTTTGACGCGAGTGGGCACTTTGCGAATAGTGGAACGTGCTCGGGGATCAGAATGCGCGCCCCTCACGCGGTAGGGGATCTGACCCCCTGAACCCCGACCCTGGGACCGCACCCTCGTGTCCGAGCGGCCCAGCAGGCCTTGCTGCAGGGGTTTCAAGACGCTACCGAACGACCCACAGATGCGCAGCAAGACGTTGGCATGAAAACATCGGGTCCTGGGAGAAACGGGTCGTGGACCCCGAGGCATTCAGCCAGCACCCGCTTTTCACCTTCAGTCCATCTCAAACAATTCCGCGGCCCATGGAAGGCCCCAAGAGCCTGGCAACTTGACGGCAGAACGCCTCGGGTGTCGCTTCCCTCTCTCGCCGTCGCTCGGACGTCCATTTCCCGTGCGTGTTTCTTTTTTGCTGGCTGGTCGAGGATGGTCCTCGATGGTTCTCGCCGAGGAAACAATGCACACGTCCAAGCGATGCCAGGCTCTGGACCCCTTGCTTGGCGAAGGATGGCACGAAGAGCGCTCCTGCCAGCAGAGCTGGCCACACAAGAGGCGGGCGGGGCCCCTGCAGCCGGCCACGGCCCGCCGCGGAGGGGGCCAAGCGTGGCCAAGTCTGGCGACGTCCACTCCCTGTGCTTTTTTTTCGGTTTCGCGCGTGGCTTCTTCGCGGGATGGCCCGGGTCGGGCGAAAGGGGGGGATAGTAAAGGGAGGGGTTGAGAATCAGCTCACGTAGCTGACTTTCCTGGCGCCTCCCGGCGCTGGAGGCGGCCATGTATCGAGGAATGGGCCCCTCGGTGAGGCCGAAACCAGCTGCATGCAGCAAATTTCGTAACCCCCCCTTTCCCAATCCCCCCCTTTCGCCCGGCCCGAATGGCCCAGGATGCTCCTCGATGATCCCCGCCGAGGGAAAGTGCACACGTCCGAGCGATACAGTACCAAGAGGTGCGCCCTGCATCCTGCCACGGCCAACCGCGAGGGGGGTGCGGCGCGCATGCCCCCCCCCCCCGATGCCGAAACCGGCCGGGCGGCGGAGAAGCCGCAGCGGCGGCGGCGACTCAATCTCGAGGTCGATGGACGAAGCCAGGCGCACGTGCTGCCGCGGGCTCGGCGGGCGCACGAGCCGGGGCGGCTCCTCCTCCTCCTCCTCCTCCTCCTCCTCCTCCTCCTCCTCCTCCTCCTCCTCCTCCTCCTCCTCCTCCTCCTCCTCCTCCTCCTCCTCCCTCCTCCCTCCTTCCCCCCACTCTTCCCTCCGACGCCCTGATCTCAGGATCCTCACGGCCTACCCCCGTCCTGCCAGCCTCCCGCCCTCCAGGCGCCCGCTGGGCCCAGCGCCAGGGCACGTTCGAGGCGGGCTGGGCCCGGCTGCGAGCACGCACCGTAGCACCAGGACAGGGGGCGACGCAAGGAGGGCGGCCGCGGGGGGGAGATGGCTGCGGGGGCGGCACTCGGGACAGGGTGAGCTCGACTCGGGTCGGGCATGTCCTCCTGGAGGCGGATGTAGGGCGAAAGCTTTAAACCATTCAAGAGCTATTCCAAAATGACAAACAAAACAAAAAAGTGGAAAATCGTCCCCAGCCTATCTTTTAGACTACTTTTGACCATTCCTCCTGTTGAGGGGCATGCCCGACTCAAGACTACGGGGGCGACATTCAGGACAGGATGACCTCGACTGGGTGCTGGTGCTGCGGCCCAGACTCCGGGTGGAGTCTTGCCGAGGGGCCGCCAGGGCTGCACAGCTCTGACCACGATGCCGGGCACACGCTGACATGGCTTACATATCGGTTGTTCCGGCACGTGGGCGCGGGGGGAGGCACGTATTCAGACGGTGCGCGTCGATTCTTGTCTGGGTTTTGTCGGCGGTGCGCGTCAGCTTGCAGATGGAAGCGGGACCCGCCGCGAATCCACGTGCCCTGATCTGTGTTCGCGTCTCCTCGCCGACGGGCGCCGCGAGCCTGTCACACTCATCGCCAACACGGGTACGGTGCGCAAGGTAGCGGCGGCCACGCGGTGTGGCGATGCCGAAAGCGACAGACGCTGGGCGACGCGGGCGCGCCTCGCTTACCATGAGTCGCGCGTATAGGCACATAATCAAGAATTGACTGAATAGGCAACGATGCAAGGGGAACGTCTTCGCGAAGAGATGCAAAACCCCAATCTAGAGGGATGAAGGCTGGTGCTGCACTATGCAGCGCTGTACCGAAGGATGCTACCGTAGCCCTGCGCGCGTACTGCATCCTTACCGCCGATCCTGATTCAAGTAAAACATCACGAAGCTACCAGCGCACGGCGAGACCTTGCAAACAGGCATCCGCTTCTGTCAACAAACACGTGCTCCGTCTCGCCCTGATCAGAGAAGCCATAAAGTATGGTCGCAGATGTCGAAGTATTATGCATATACCTCCTTCCTTATACCTCGTGCCTCCCTTCTGGTTCCACTCTACTCCTTCTCCGTTCTCACTTTTCAGTCGACAATCATCAACCCTCCGTCTCCCCTCTTCATTCCACCCTTCTCCTCCTCTCTCCCCCACGCCATCCTCCACCCTCGTTCCCGATTCCTGCCCCCACCTCCCCCATACTCCTGCCTTCTCTCATCACCTCCTGCCTACGACCTGCTGCCTCGACCTGCGCCACATCCTCTTCCATCTCTCTCTCTCTCTCTATTGCTTCCTCGGAGACTCCCCCCCATCCTCCCCTCCCGCCCCCCACCCACTCCGCCCCATCCCCCATCTCCCTCCCCCCTCCCTGCTGCGTGCTGCCGGGCAGAAGGTCGTGCCTCATTTTCCGCGGCAGGGGCCAGGTGCTGTGGCGAGTCTCTCCAGCGCGGGAGCTGCTGCGTGCCCCACCGCGGACAAACGCTGCACGGCAGTACAAGCGCGACACAAACAACTCAGGCAGTGCGGGCTCTGCGGGCGACCAGCCCGAACATCCGAGATCGCAAAAGGTAGCTCGAGCGCGTGTGAACCCAGCCCCTGCAAGTCCGACATCTGAAGCACCGCTTGGCGTCAACAA
Source organism: Prorocentrum cordatum (assembly GCA_963575745.1). Taxonomy (NCBI): domain Eukaryota; class Dinophyceae; order Prorocentrales; family Prorocentraceae; genus Prorocentrum; species Prorocentrum cordatum. The sequence goes on along the minus strand of CAUYUJ010012191.1, from coordinate 406,997 downwards.
CTGGAGGGATGCCAGCAGTCAAGCGGCCCAATAATTGGTGGGCCTACTCTCCTCGACCACCACTGGACCGAGGGCTGCCGACCTATGATAGTGCTTTGCTGTGTCAGGCGACGACCGCGCCCAGCGAACCACTACCATAGGTCGGCCTCCGGTGGTGTTTCTTGGATTAACAAGCCAACGACCCAGATCGGGGTGCTGGCCATCGCTCGGACGTCCATTTCCAGTGTTTTTGTTCGGTCTCGTGCGTGGTTGTGTCGCCAAATGATCCAGGATGCTCCTCGATGGTCCTCGCCGAAGGAAAAATGCACACGTCCGAGCGATGCCAAGGGTGTACGATGAGAACCCGAGCGTCGCGTGGACCCGCAGGGGCAGCGGGGGAGCAGACCGACACCGATACCGCTGCGCCTCGGACCTCTCCGAAGATCCTGGGACGACGAAGGATTCGCAGTGGCGACGAGGCCCCGCGGGGAGGCCCAGGAGGCCGAGAGTAACGGGGGAGGGCAGCGGTATCGGTGCGCATCTCTCCTCCGAGGTGCTGTACGGGCGGCGCGGACCGCGTGCTGTTCGTGAAGGCCCTCTGGACCACGCTGTCCCCCAAATCGGGGGTTGCGAGGGCGTGCAGCACTGACCTTCGCAACCACCTGCAAGACCATGAACATAGCGTGCTTTCTTGGGTGCTCGCCGACCCCACCGACCCGGCAGCTGCACATCTGCGTGCAGGCTGCAACCCTCACGTAGATTCCAGAAATTGGAATGCCAGGACCCGAGCGAGAGCATTACTTGCAGCTTGAGAGTGCAACCCTTGCGCATGTCCTCTGCATCGGATCGCTGGGGACTCACCGACAACTGCATGTCTGGCGGCAGGACACCACCGTCCACGGCACGTTATCCCCAGTCCCCGTATCGCTCAGAGGGGGAATGATGGGTTAGCGTGTTCCCGTTTTGTTTCCGTCTCGTGGGGGAACGACGCAGGAGAGGATCGGAGCGATTGTTCGGCGCGACGGCAGCGAGAGACTTGAGCCGTTTGCACCCCCCCCTCCATGCAGTGGTGCAAAGGAGGTTCTCCAGGCCACCAAGGGTGCCGCTGCAAAGCTTTGGAATAGTGTATACAAGACGTGCTTCCACATTGCCAAGGGGGGATCATTTAGGGAATGGCGTGACTGGCCCACGTCTCTCCGCAATGATTATTCGTGTATGAATGGACCCGCTGTTCTGTGCTGCAAGACAAGGTGTAAATTTACACTCCCAGGGTCCTCGCGAAACGCGACGAGCATCTCTGCCCTCGTGCGATGCCGATTTCGCGGCGAAGGTCGTCGTTCTCACAGTGGCCATTCCCCGCGCAGCAGCAGATGCTGCTGCGCCACCCTGCCTGTGTGGATGGCGGCCCCCCCGCTCGCTCCACCTCCAAGGCCACGAGCATCACGCTGTCCGCTCCGCACGACCGCAGGGTTCGCAGAGCGGTCGCAGAGCGCGCTGCAGGCACGACGAACCGAGAGCCGAGCTCGGGAAGTGGGGCACTGCGGACGCAGGGCGTCCTGGCGGAATGAAGCATCACAAAGGTGCCCTCGGGAGGGGCACACCGCGGAGAAATTGCTCAACCATCTTCTCCTGCTCCTGCCCCCTGCTTCCGAGCAGACCTGGCCGACGTCTGCTGTCCTTCGGCTCGCGCCGGGTCTTCCACGATCTGCTCAGACTTCTCTGGACATCTCTGGGTCTACACCCTGCGAAATGCTTAAGAAATCATGGGTCAAGAAATTCTTCGTCTCAGAACTTGAACTAAAACCCAACATTTCTATTCAAATCTCAGGATTCGCATTGAAACATTAAGAAAAATCGAGGCTCTGGCCGAAAATCTGGGTTTTCTTAAGCATCGCCAAGAGTGTACTCCTGCCCCCTGCTTCCGAGCAGACCTGACCGACGTCTGCTGCCCTTCGGCTCGCGCTGGGCCTGCCACGATCTGCTCAGACTCCTCTGGACATCTCTGGGTCTACCTCGACTCGTCCAGATCGCCCGCGGACTGCATCGATCGACAAAGACTTGTCGGACTTTGGCCCAGGAGCTCGCGGATAGGAAGCCATCCGCAATCCCCTGGGGACAACCAATCCAAGGGCCCCCTCGCGTCGTGCACGGATCCACGGCGGGGCGTTCCTGTCGCTGTTCGGCACTGCTGCAGGCCCTTTCCTGGGGCCCGGTGGGTGCTGCAGAGAAGGCGCAGGACATAAAAGGCTGGCCCCGGGCAGAGAGTGTGGCACTCCTGGGATCCGTGCCGTGCGAACCGTGACGTCGGGGATTCTGGGTCCTCCCTCTCCGCGAGGCCCTGGCCGTCCCCGTTCCTTCCCCTCCCCCTCCTGCCCCTCACCTCCCATACCCCTCCCTCCTCCCTCCCGCCTCCTACCCCCGCCCCTCCATCCTCCTCCTCCCTCGAAGGCGGGCCGAACGATTCGCCCCACACTTTCCCACAAACCTGATCGAACAAGAACGGGGAGCTCCGATTTTGCGCATGGGGCGCCTAGGGGAAAAAAGAGAAAAGGATGATGGCGGCGACAAGGCGGCGGATGTCGAAGGTGGCAGCGTGGATGACGGGGAGGGCGGCGAGGGGAGCAGAAGGGCAACGAGTAGGAGTACACACACGAGGACGAGGAGGAAGAGATGGAGGAGGACGAGTACGAGGAGGGAAGATGCGGAGGATGAGGAGGATGAGAAGAGAGAGAGAGAGAAGGACGACGACGACGACGACGACGACGATGATGATGATGATGATGATGATGATGGTGATGATGATCATCATCATCATGATCATGATCATGATGATGATGACGATGATGATGCTGCTGCTGATGATGATGCTGATGATGATGCTGCTGATGATGATGATGATGACGATGACGATGACGATGACGATGATGATGATGACGATGATGATGATGGTGATGATGATGATGATGCTGATGATAATGATGATGATGATGATGATGATGATGATGATGATGATGATGATGGTGATGATGGTGGTGATGCTGATGATGGTAATGATGACGACGAAGGACGGTAAAGAGCCCGACGAAGAGGCCGTCGAAGAAGAGAGGGGTCCTCGTGATCTTTTGAGGCTACCCTGTGGGCTGCAGGGGCCGTCCGGGTGGCATGCTGGTGGCCTCTTGGGGGCCTGTCGGGGTCCTCCTGGAGGCTACTGGGGTCTTCTTGGGCTGTCTGGGCATGCCTTAGGGTTCTGTGTGGGGGGCTGTCTCAGGCGATCTTGGCGCCATCTGGGCGCCATCTTGGCACCATCTTGGGGCCTCTTCGGGCGCTCTTTGGGGGCCTATGGGCGCCATCTTGGGGCCCCCTCGGGACGCTGTTGGGGTACCCTAGAAGGCCTTTGGGAGCTCTCCTGGGTCTTTTTGAAGCCTACCAGGAGCGATTCCAAGACACATGCTGGTTCGGAGTCATTTCGGGAGCCGATTTTGTCGAAGATTTCTCGAGAGAAGCGTCCCTTTTTCCATTAGCCTAATCGGACAAGAACGAGGAACGCCGATTTTGTCCGTTTGGGATCATGGGTGGGAAAAAAAGCAAGGATAATGGCGACGACAAGGCGGCGGAAGACGAGGATGACAGCGTGGATGACGGGGAGGGCAGCGAGGGGAGCAGGAGGACAACGAGCAGGAAGACAAGTACAAGGACGAGGAGGAAGAGATGAAAGAAGACATGTACGAGGAGGAACGAGGCGGGACCCCCCCTCGCTTCGTTCCTGTGGGGCCCTCTGTGGGAACATTTCGGGAATCTCTTGGAGGCCTCTGTGACCCTCTTGGACTGTCCGGTCTCGTCTCGAGGTTCTGTGGGGGCTCTCTTGGGGTGTCTAAGGGTTCTCTGGGACTGTCTTGGGGCTCTGTTACACAATCCCGGGGCCTCGTCGGGCGGCCTCGGGGTCTCTTGGGGCGCTTTGAGGGGTCCCCAGGGGCGGCCTCTGGGCGGCTGTTGGGGGCCTCTTCGAGAACTCTTGGGGGCCTTTGAGGGCCCCCTGGGGGGCCTTCGGGGACTCTCCGGGGCCGTCTTGAAGCTCTCTGGGGGCTGTGGGGCCGTTCCGAGGCTCTCCGTGAGCGGTTCCGAGATAATGATGATTCGAAGCTCCTTGTGGAGCCGGTGTTTTGAGGAAGTCCCTAGCGGGACGCCCATTTTCAGAAATCAGTCGCCACGGGCAGCAAACGCACAACAGCTACCTGCAGCCACACCACACCAGGGTAGCAAACGCACTCAGCAGCAAAGCAGATGTGTCCACATTTCAATTGCCACGGGCAGCGAACGACTCATATGTCAACCGCGGAAGGCATCAAACGTACCCGCATTTCACGAGCTACCAGTAGCTGCACCACATCACGGTAGCAAACGCAATCAACAGCAAACGTACTCACACTTCAATTGCCAGGGGTAGCAAAATAACCATACTTCAACGGTAACGAACGCACGCAAAGTTGAACAGCTTCCACCAGCTGCAGCAAACCATGGTAGCAATATCACTCAGCAGCAAACGGACCCACATTTGAGCATGAAGCCGCAGCAAACGTACTGACATTTCAATTGCCATCAGCTGGTGTCGCACAACCCGTGTTCCACCCTCTTCGTAATCACCTCCTCTTCCTCCACATCACCCTTCTTCCTGCAACTGGCTCCTCCTAACTTACACCTCCTCCCCTCAAAGTCGGCCTCTGGACTTCACCCTGGGCGCGATCCGGCTGGAATTCCGATTCGAACATACTCACGTCTCCAGAACCCTGAGCGTTGCAGAAGCCCCCCCCCACAAAAGAAGGCGACAAAACTGTCCAAGCACATGAATCCTCGATGTCGTTCCTCCCCTCCCCCTCCCCCAGGCTCCTCCGCCTCCTCCTCCTCCTCCTCCTCCTCCTCCTCCACCTTCTCCCCCGTCTTCTCGGTGAAAGAGCCTCCAGAACAGAAACAGCGCAGCGCCGCACACGCAGCTCCGCGGCAACCCCCTGGCAGAAGCGCCCGCGGCGAGCCAAAGGGGCCAGACCGTGGCCCCGCCGCCGCTGCACGCTGGGGCGGGGCAGGGAGGATGCAGGGAGGCACGCCCCAGGGCGCCCTCGGTGCAGCCGCCTGTCGCGTGCCGCGGCGGGTCAACGGCCCGCCCATGGCCGCCGCAACCGCGCGAGGGCAGGGGCACACGAGCACGCCCCAGCTCGTCCCCCCAAGGCAGTCTGGGGCCACGCGAGGTCGGCGCTCAGCGTCCGTGCAGCCTTGGGCCGAGCGGGGTCGATGCCTCCCACAGATCAGCATTCGGGCCAGGTCGGGCCACGACTGCCAAGGCAGAGGCAGGGCCCACCCACGTGTCGCCAGATCGACCGGGGACCCACGCGCTCCTCCCATTCCCATCCCCCCATCCTCCTCGTATCTTCCCTTGCCCTTCTCCTCCTCGCCCTCCATCACCCCCCTCCCCCGCCCAACACTGTCTCCCCCTGCTCCCCCTGCTCCTGCATGCTCCTATCCTGCTGCTTCTGCACCTCCACCTCACCATCATCATCATGAACCTGATCATGCTCCTCCTACCCACCTGCACCTCATCCTTCTTCGCTTGTTTCAACACCATGCCCATGTTCATCATCACATTCTTCCGTATCAACATCGCCGCCAATTCTAACTAAAATCACCATCGTGGGCTGCATAATCGTCTGCTCTTCCGCCTCCTCCTCCACCTCCTCCTCCTCCCGCTGCTGATCCTGCTGCTACTAGCCACGATGACCATCACAATCCAACATCATGCTCTTGTCCTTCACTTGTGCATCACATCCTGTTGCATCACAACGCCTAGCCAATGACTTTCTCATGCTTCTCCTCTCCATCCCAGATTTTATTACCCCCCGTCCGTCCATCCACTCATCCACCCCCATCCGAACACCCCGACCTCCCCACGTTCACGTTACTGGTAGACTGTCTGCATCGGGGCAGAGCCGTTTGTGAAGAGTAGTGGCGAAAAGGGAGGCGATTACGTTGGCGTCCTGAGAATTGCTATCAGCGGGCACCGCTGCGAAGAAGCGACTGGAAGACTGCTGACAACGGAGTCGCCATTCAGAGAAAATCAAACGCGAGGGCGCTCCTCGCAGAGTGCTGGAGCACCTCTGGCAAAACAAAGGGGGCTCACAGCTCAGCGCCGGGTGCCAGCATGGGTGAAACTCCTCCTCCGATCCTCCTGCCCGCCCTCATGCTCCTCTCCCTCGCTTGCCATCGCCTCCGTTTCCCTCCTCCTCCTCCTGACACCTTCCGTTGTCCTCCGCTTCTCCCGTGCGGCTGGACAGGGAGGGTGGCCTGCCCTTCGGGGGTGAAGACGAGGGCTCCTCCACCCCCCAAATTGAGCCACCCCCCCCATTACCACCCGCCCGATCCACACCACCCGGCTCCTCATTCTCAGAATAGGAATCCCGCTACGCCCCCCCACGTTCATCAGACCGTCCCTGCTCCCTCTCTGCGCATCCTCCCTGTCCGAACCTGCCCCATCCTGCTGCCAGCCCTCCCCCCTCCCCTTCCCATCAGCCTGCTCGTGTCTCTCCTCGGTTGCGTGCGTGGCAGTGGGCCCGCCCGCGCACAGGACGCCCCAGACATGGCCGCAGCTCCATCCTGGCCGACCGTCCAACAATGCCTTTGGAACCTCCGCGAACCTGCGGTGGCCAGGGGGCCCGCCGGAGCCCGGGATGCGCCAACCACGGTCGCAGCTCCATCCTGGCCGATCGTCCGACAACGCCTTTTCTGGCCATCGCTCGGACGTCCATTCCCTGTGCTTTTTGCGCCTGTTTCGTGCGTGATTTCTTCGCCAAGTGGCCAAGGATGCTCCTCGATGCCAAGGAGAAATGCACACGTCCGAGGAGGAGGAGGAGGAGGAGGAGGAGAAGGAGGAGGAGGAGGAGGAGGAGAGGAGGAGGAGGAGGAGAGGAGGGAGGAGGAGGAGGGGGGGGGGGGGGGGAAGGAGGAGGGGGAGGAGGAGGAGGAGGAGGAGGGGGGAAGGAGGAGGAGGGAGGAGGAGGAGGAGGAGGAGGAGGCCCTTCTTGTGTCCTCGCCCAAGGAGGAAAGGCACGCGTCCGAGCGATGCCAAGGCGTGAAACCTCCCGAGCCCGCGGGCGCCCCTGACCCAAGCCTCGGGAGGGTCGCGCGCGGCTCTCCTTCTCCTCCTCCTCCTCCTCCCTCCTCCCTCCTCCCTCCTCCTCCCCTCCTCCTCCTCCTCCTCCTCCTCCTCCCTCCTCCCCCCTCCCCCTCCTCCTCCTCCTCCTCCGCGCCCCCGCGCGGGGAGGGGGAAGAGAAGGAACAAGCGGGAGGAGCGGGGCAGGGAACACGGCGGAGGCTGTAGATGAGGATGCCTTCGATAAGTTCGGAGGCAACTACTGGGAGGTCTTCGCCGGAAGGATTAAGGGAGGTTAAGCCCCATTTGGGGGGCTGTCACGCGGGAGTGGGCCTCGGATCAAGCCGGATTAAGCGGAATTGAGCCGGATTGCGCGAGATTAAGCAAGATTAAGCGGGATTGAGCCGGATCAAGCTGGATTTCGGACCAGGGCAACATCAGAATTTGACCTCCCAGGAGCTGCATCCGAAGATAAGGAGCCCAGGGTCTCGCGACCGATGGGCGGCCAAACGTGGGCCACCCACCTCGCCTTGAGGGAGAAGGAAATACGCCAGGGCCTGGGCCCCGGGAAGACGTTTTTTATCCAATGCCGCCGCCGTATGGCCGCAGACGCAGCCAGTTCACCTTCAGGATTGCGCACAGTGTGCCGAGCTGTTCTACCATGATGTCCAATGGGGGGCAAAGCCAAAGCATCCCTGCGGAGCCGAGGAAGCCTCCCAAGGATGCCCTGATGTCCCCCTGGACCCTTCACACATCGAGTGCTATGTCAATCCCACGGTTTGCGCAGTTTCGCTCGTCAGCTCACGAGAGGCCCAGAAGGGGCACCAAATCTGACTGGCATGCCTCCAGGACTGCTCCAAGAGCGCCCACGCATGTCCCAGATAGGCGTTGTGCCGAGCTCCAGTCGGTGAGGATTGATGCGCGACTCCATGTTGTTTCGTCGGTGGACTCATGGATCAGAAACAAACTGTCCGAATCTGCCGAAAAGAGCTCCTCCACGGCCCAACGAAGCGAACGCCCTGCTCGTTGACTCCTGGCTTTGTTCGCGCGTCTAAACCGCCGCCAGGAACGACACGTGACTCCAGCGAGACGCGGCCCTCGACACGTCGAGCACTTGCCCCCCCCCACAAGACGACCGAGCAACCGGCGAGCTGGACCCCACCACTTCGCACAGAGCTCCCGCTCTCTACAACCACGGTGGCTGTGACCCCCCCCCCTCGCGGAAGGCGGGGGGGTCAAACACCCCCCGCGCGGGTCGTCGTCATCGTCGTCGCCGTCGTCGGTCGTAGGTCGGCTCTCGTCGGTCATCGGTCGGTCGTCGGGCGGTGTCCGCCGTCGTCGTCATCGTCGTCGTCGTCCTCCTCTTCCTCGTCCTCGCTTTGTCATCACCGTTTGTTGCTTGCCAGCACCATGGAGAGGGGGCGCTTCGGACCCCCCACCCTTTTCGGCCGGGGATGCTTGGGTGGGAGAGGGGCCAGTTTGAGACCACCACCCCCTCAAGTCACCACCGAACGCGCTCCTCCAGATGATAGCGTTGTAATGTATGACAGGCGAGCCTGGAGAGGAGAAACCCCACTCCTTGTCCCACTGCAGGTGCCCAGATCCCACAGCGAAGGCCTTCGTCGTTGACTCCTGGCTTCGTGTTGCAGTGACGACCTCAGGCGTCCGCCAGTCCGGGCCCGCGCGGCGCCCCTCGTGCCCGAAGCGGACCCCCTGCCTACAGAGGAGGGCACGAGAGGGCAGTGAGCCGGCGACGGCACGGCGGACCTCCGTCGGTGTCGCTGTCTGTTCCTGCGCACCCCTGATCCAGGCAATGCCCTGCTGCGTCGTCGCAGGGTGGGCCGGTGGGGATATGCGGCGCGTCAGGGGCGCCTGCTGGGCCAAGGCAGCCGCAGGACCCCGCGAGCAGGGGCGGAGGGCCTGCGACCCCATCGGGGCCAAAGCCCCGCAGCTCAGCACGACCCTCGTGGCCGCACCGCCACAGAGCGTGCCGCATGCTTGTGCTGAGGGCGCCCCGACAAACCCACCGTCAACCCGTGCCGCCTCCTGCTTTTCCTTCACCCTTCACCCTCCTTCTCCCTCCCACCTCCTCCGTCATCGCCCTCGTTCCTCTCCTCCTCCTCCTCCTCCTCCTCCTCCTCCTCCTCCTCCTCCTCCTCCTCCTCCTCTTCCTTTCGCCTCCTCGTGAGTCCTCGCTCTGACGATGCCAAGGTGCGGCAGACAAGTCAGCCCCTCGAATTCGCGGCAGCGTCGTACAGTGGTCAGCCAGCACGGCGGGAATGCATAATCTATACACACATCGCGGGCGTCCCTCATCCTGGTAACTCCCCCCCACTCTCTCTCCATGCCCCCTCTCACCCTCCCCTAGTCGCCCGCTCCCCCATCCCCATTCCCATCCTCCCCCTCCCCTTCCCCCCAGTCAACGTGCTGGACGCGTGCTGACAATGTAACCGCAGCATTTCCAAAGCCGAAGATCAATGTCGTTCAAGGAAGAGGAGTGCCCCCCCTCGGCAAACGAGGACGAGGAAACCCTCCTCCTCTCCCCCCACCCAATCCGGCCCTCCTGCCTCTGTCCCTCCCCTGTTCCGTTGTTGCCGTCGGCGGCGTCCCTCGCCGTCGCCTTCCGAATAGGGACAAGGAAAGGCGACACCAACACCACCAGGGCGAGGAGATGCGAGGAGAAAGGGAGGTCTCCCTGGTGGTGTGGCCCCCCCCCTCGCTCGAGACATCCCCAGCCTCCAGCTCGGGGAGGCATCGTGGACCTCCTCGCTGGAGGTGGCCCCCCTGTTGGTGTTGGTGTCGCTTCTCCCCCCTCCGATCCCAATCGAAAGTCTACTCCAAGCCCAGGCCTGAACCTAGCCGAGGAAGTCCACCGCGACCCTCATGGCATACCACAACGTACAGGAGCGACATAGCGCTTCTGTCAGGGATGCATGGCTCCAGCGGGGATTGAGCCTCTCGGACACAGAAGGTGTTGGCGAAGGAAGAAGAGCAACGACATCCACTTCGTCTACACCGGGGGGGGCACCATCAGAGTATAGGACTGCAGTACACGACACTGGACTGCTTGATCGCACCACTCAGGGCACGCATCCAAAGCAAAGGCCATGTTTTACAAAACAACTCGCCTGGCACAACCGGGTACTCACACGACATCTCGAAAGAGACCATGCTCCTCCAATCCGCCGGCCCTCTCTCGCCCAGGGTAGGGGGCCACATGCGAACCCTACCCCTACCCCCCACGATTTCTGAGGGGGAGGGTGGGGTTCACTTCGCTCGGGAGGTCCCGAATGAAGTGAACACCACCCTCCCAGAAATCGTGGGGGGTAGGGGTAGGGTTCACATGTGGCCCCCTACAGGGTGAGACGGCGTGAGAGATGACTGGCTGTCCCCCCTCCCCTGGAGCCAAACACCGCAGTGCTCCCCATGGGAGCTCTCCGGGTGCCTCCGAGAAACGCCCCGAGACGGCCCAAACGAGTGCCGAGGCAAACCGAGAGAGCGTCGAGACGGCAAAGGGTTCGCCCCGCGACGGCCCAAGATGGCTTCAAGACGGCCTACGAGGCCCCCAGAAAGGCCCAAAGGGGGTGCCAGAGGGCCGCCGGGAGAACCAACAGGAGTGCATATCGCCCAATCCCCCCGGAAAAACGTGCGTGTTCGACAGACGCGCCTTTTTCGTTTTGACAGCGTCCACCACGGCCAAAGGAGCCCCCAAGATCGTCCCAAGACGGCCCCGCGAGGCCCCCAGGAGGCGGCCCAGTGGAACTCCAAGAGGGCACAAGAGGGCCCCAAGACGGCCCCAGGGGCCCCTAGGACTGCCTGGGAGCCCAGGAGCGGCCCAACAGGGGCAGTGCGAACTGACATCTCGAGTCTTCCCGCCGCGATGGCCCCACGGGCCCCCCAGGGGCCCCCGAGGCGCCCCCGCGAGGCTTCCAAGAGGCACCCAAGAGGCCCCAAGAGGCCCCCGAGAGGCCCCAAAAGCTAATCAGATGCTCCCAAAAGCCCCCCCAAAGGGGCCCTTGAAACGCGTCCCAGGAAACCCTGATATGCATATCCGAGGCTCCTGACCTACAGGCCAAGCACGGTGGCGCGACTCTTGACGAACTCACTCTCGTGGGGTTTGGCGGAATGGCGCAAACCGCTTGAATCACAATGCCCGTCAACGGATTCACGCAGATTTGTGCGGGTCTGCTAGCTCCTCCTCAAGGTGGCTTCCTAGTGGCCCGCAACAAGGTGGGCATTCTCTCTTTGATAGTCTCCATGACAAAATTCCGCGAAGACTCGAAGGTCTCGAACGGATTGTCTCGATGCGCCATCATGCTCGGCTTGTCCCACAGCACGACACCTCTTCCGACCCGCAACACGAACCTGCTGCATCCCTTGCACTGCTGGTCGATGATGATCTTCGTGGACACGGAGTCGGCGAGTCTCTTGGAGAATGCCTGGGGCCACCACCGAGGCATACAATACGCGCATGACAGCATCACATTGGCTTGTGGCGGGGGGGGGGAATAGCCCGCTTGGAAACTGAATGGTTGATGCGGAAATTGCGTACGACGATGTCCGAGTCCAAAGCTGGGCTCGGAGATGCGACCGTCGAGCATAACAGCATGACTTCGAGTAGCAATTGCTCGCCTGGACTTGGCGTGCCTGGCCAGAACACGTGGAGTTCCCCTTTTCCGAGGATGTCCAAAAAGAGTGCCGCCAACCCCTCAGCCTGCCCTGCTCCCCAAGGGTAACGGAACGCGGTCCCCAAGCATCGAAGCCCCTTCGCTGCACACCGCACCTGCGGAAGCACCAGGGAGAGTTAGCGCGACCCTACAATTTGGGACTTGGACAACATTGGACTGGCTAGTGGATGAGAACAGGGCATCCAAGCGCAAGAAACATCCCCCTCCCCGTACCATCGCTCGTCGCCAAGATGCTCTGATCTGACGCGAGCACTTCGAGTACAGGATCCACGCTGTGTTGATTCACACCATTTGTCTGTTCACGCCTTGTGGCGGCAATGCTTCGAGCGGATGAGCGGCGCGAGTCTATTCTGCGAAGCGCCCGGCGGCTTCCGCCCGACAACGATGCGAGTCTGCCCGCGCCACCCCTGGGAACAGGTCTGCGCCAAGAGCTTCAGCCACTCGAGCCTATCCACGCCGCTGGCCTCGGCTCCACAATTACAGAACGACCACGCCCTGCAAGCAGAATCTTGGCTATCCCTGCGTTTCTGTATGGCTGAGCGTCGCTGTGGCGCCCCCTCCAGAAAGACCGACTCACCTCCAGGAAAAGAGCAGCCGGGCGCGATCAGGGGTATGAGTGCGTCTAGTCATGGCAACACTGCGCTTGAACTACCTGGCCACGAATACACTGCGCGCAACACAGAATGTTCGACATAGCTAGCGGGGCCCTGCATCTGGACACACACGAAAAGATCAAGGAATGAGCCAGCTAACGAGCAGTATGACCGAATGCTTGGATCACCAGTATGGTCCGAATTCGCCCCAGGCGCCTTCTGTATCTCCATCATGATGCTTTTGAAGTCTGGTCCGATGGTGAACTCGAGTACTACAGGCTGCTGGCCCAATGCCACGTTGCGACCTTGGCGTCGGAAAGGGTACTGCGGGTGAGGTCTTAGCAAGCTTACTACACAAGATCACAAACCAACATCGTGCGTACCTGCATAACTACCAAAGGATGGTGGGTCAATCGGTTCGACCAGATGCGCGATAGACCAAGACGTGATTGGTAAACCCTGCGATTGCGACCAGCGATCGCGAGATGAGCAAACCAGCATCAACTAAGGGCGCAACGATCCACGACGGTCGTGGACCTGAAAGCGCATTTTTCATGAGTCCGCAGAGAGCGAGGCCAAGCTGAATAATGTTCAGATACCAGCGGGCCATTCGAATGAGTCGACAGTCGAGCGCAACAACCTCGACTCCCAAACCCCTTTACAGAGACTCGGTCAAGAATTGGACGTTATGATCGCTGCTGCAAAGGGTAGGTTACCAAGATCCCCCTGCGAAGTCCTGCCGTCCCCCTTAGATTCTGCCTGCTGCCTCGGCGCCCCCACGAGTCAGAAGCACGCGTTACTCTGGCGGCACGCTGAAAACATGCACCCCGCACACACAGGAAGGGTAGGGCCACCCTGTAGGGTGGTCTCTGGATGCGATGCTCCACGCCCTCGCCCAGAGCAAGACACCTCTTGACATACCCCCTGGGCATCGAACACACGACCGCGAAAACGCTTCGGAGACTCTCCGCGTCGATAAGGGCAAATGCTAGGCTGGGCGACATCCCTCTCCTCCTCCTCCTCCTCCTCCGCCTCCTCCTCCTCCTCCTCCTCCCCCTCCTCCTCCTCCCTCCCTCCTCCTCCTCCTCCTCCTCCTCCTCCTCCTACTCCTCCTCCTCCTCCTCCCTCTCCTCCTCCTCCCCCTCCTCCTCCTCCTCCTCCTCCTCCTCCTCCTCCTCCTCCTGCCTGCCCCTTGGGAAGAGCTTTCGGCCACTCAGGCGGGCGTGCCTGAGCGGCGCGCCGCCCCTCGGGCCCCACCGAGCCGGCATAGAATCACATATCCAGCGCACCCTGCCTCTCCCCAGGTCTGGGGGGGCATTATGCAGTCAAAAACCCTAACAAGGACGCGCGGTAAGGACGCAAGACCCTTGGAAGCCGAAGTTGGGATTTGGGGGGCGGCGGACGACGAAAACCCCAAGGACGCAGGAGCAAGGAAGAGCAAGGACGCAAGGGTACCCTGAGCAAAGTCGCGCGTCCTTACTAGGGTTTTTGACTGTATGGGGGGGGGGGGGGGCTGGTCCCGGGGAGAAGCAGGTGCAGGGCTGGCCTGCGAGTAGGAAGTAGAAGCGCAGTTGGATTCGGCTTGAGATCGGCTGCACGCAAGAGTGACCATGGGCAAGAGTGGCCTTTGGTGCGCGGCTTTTAGGGGGCCGCGGGGGGGCCAAACGCAAGCGCTCGGCGATCTGGGGGCCCCATTCGGCCCGCAGCAAAGGTCACTCCGGCGAAAGGTCACTCTTACGTCTAGTCGATTATTGGGGGGGGAGGCTGGCCCTGGGGAGAAGCAGGTGCAGGGCTGGCCTGCGAGTCGGAAGTAGAGGCGTGCAGGGCTGGCCTGCGAGTCGGAAGTAGAGGCGCAGTTGGATTCGACTTGAGCTTGCGTCGAGCCGTTCGCAGCATTGGTTGTCCGGACACGAGCAGCAACCTGACTCCCAACGCAGTGCAGCTGTGCAGAGCGTCACAGGCCGCAGGCACACTTGAAGCCGCACGTGCAGGATGACGGCGGCGAGCACATCTCATGGCACGATCCGAACCAGAGGACGAGAGTGAGGTCGCGGGTGCAGCTCGGGAAGCGAGCAGGCGTGATGCCCGGGGCACTCCGGAAGCATCCTGACGGAGGGATCTCTGGGCGGAGCGTCGGGATCGCGCGCATATCGCGGGCGCGAGGGCGGTGCGCGCGGCGCGCGGCACGGGCTGTGCGGCGCAGGCTGTGCGGTGCAGCCCAGTGCTGCGGCCCGCGGGCGGCGGCGCGAGGCGAACCCCCGAAGCTCGGAGGAGGAGGAGGGAGGAGGAGGGGGAGGAGGAGGAGGAGGAGGAGGAGGAGGAGGAGGAGGAGGAGGAGGAGGAGGGGGAGGAGGAGGAGGAGTGAGGAGGAGGAGGAGGAGGAGGAGGAGGAGGAGGAGGAGGAGGAGGAGGCGAACCCCGTGCGCCCGCGCAATGGGCACACCTCGTGAGGCCCGCGGCTCTGCCGGCCTGAGGGCGCCCCGCTCGGGTCGGGGGGGGGCCGCCGCGGGGGCGCCCGGGGGCGCCCCGCGCGCAGGGCCCTGGCGCTTCGGGGTTCGCCTCCTCCTCCTCCTCCTCCTCCTCCTCCTCCTCCTCCTCCTCCTCCTCCTCCTCCTCCTCCTCCTCTCCCCCTCCCCCTCCCCCTCCTCCTCCCCCTCCTCCTCCTCCTCCTCCCCCTCCTCCTCCCCCCTCCGTCCCAAAGGGAAGGGGGGGGGGCCTCCGCCTGCCCCCTCCTCGGGTGGGTCGTCTGCAGGCGTGCCAGGTGTCCCAAAGCTGCGTGGCCGATGTGTACTCCTGGCGATGGGCATGGACGCTCCGCGCGCGCCGAGCCGATGTGCCCATGTGCCCCCGCCGATGTGCCCCCGCCGATGTGCCGAACCGATATGTACTCCTGCCGATGTGCCCCCGCCCGCGCGCCCCGAGCCGATCCTGGGGTCTGGACTTGGATCCTGCGGCGCCTGGACTCGTGGCCCTCTCCTTCGTCTCGGGCTTCGGCATCCGGTTGGTCTTGCTCCTCCCCGGCGGGGCAGGAATTCGGCAGCAGAACAGCGAGCAGGGGGCTGGTGGAGAGAGACGCGCCACGGAGGCGTGGGCAGTTGGCGAGCGCCCAGCCGT
Organism: Prorocentrum cordatum; assembly: GCA_963575745.1. Classification (NCBI taxonomy): domain Eukaryota; class Dinophyceae; order Prorocentrales; family Prorocentraceae; genus Prorocentrum; species Prorocentrum cordatum. The sequence goes on along the minus strand of CAUYUJ010012191.1, from coordinate 391,488 downwards.
ATCGATCGACCTCGCCAAGATAATAAACACAGTCGAGGCGTTGACCTAAGGAACCCTAAACAAGGAACGAGGCCCCTTTTTCCCATAAGTCCAACCTCGGTTTCCTATGGAAAACCCCAGGGCAACCCGAGGCAAACTTTGAAACAATCAAGGAACACCGAGCCCAGGGAAAAGGGTTCCTTCTTCAGCGCCCCGACTGTACGAAGCAACAACAAGCACGCGGAGCCCACAAGAGGCAATGCGCACGAGTATGTCCCCGCAGCCGAGGAACACGTCGGAGTAGGTGTGATGCACTGCTACGCGCACGGAGTGCTCAAACATCTATGGAACGCTGGCGCCTCTCGAGCAGCAAGACACCGATTCGCTATTCGCGCACACACTCGGACAACACACAAGATGCGGGTCACACTTAGAAGCGCAAGAGACAGAACATGAATCATGCCCTCAACACACGTGAGGCTGCAGCGGGACGCATGCGTACCAAGCAACCGCGCGGCTTGCCTGTATCACTACCAGCATACATTTCAGTGGGCCGTACCCTTAGTGGACCTTGAAAGTGGCAGGACCGTCCGTTTGCAATCCCCAAGAACCTTGACCTTGAGAAACGAAACGGTATTCAAAAACATATGGTTTGCGGAAACGGAACAAACAACGGCTCCGACAAGAGAAACACATCGGCGACGGAACTGGAAACACAACGTTGCCAAAACAGACAAACAAACGGTAGAACGAACACGGGGGAAAAAATACAGCCCTGCCGAATGAAAGAGTCACTGAGGTAACCGCAACGGGTCTCCCCCCCAATGATGGTAAGCACATGATTTTCTCCGCGGGCTTCTTGACGGTTTGGGACCCCAAATGACACTGGAAAGATTAATATTCCCTGGCGGCGGCGACCGCTGATGATCGGGAGAAAATAAGGATCCATGATGGTGATGATGATGCTGATGATGATGCTGATTATAATGGCGATGGCGATGCTGATGCTGATGCTGATGCTGATAATGATTATGATTATGATGGTGATGGTGATGGTGATGATGATGATGATGATGATGATGATGATGATGATGATGATTATTATGATGATGATGAGGAGGAGGAGGAGAAGGAGGAGGAGGAGGGGAAGGACGAGGAGGGGAAGGCCGAGTTTGATTGCCAGCCGAGAGCTGAGGGAGGGGAGCCCCGGCGGCAGTCAGGACCCCTCCGGGCTATAGTGCCCTGCCCCACGCCCACTCAGGTCGCGGGCGGGCGCGGGCAGGTGGCTGGCGTGTGACTGGCGATGACGTTGGCGGGTCGAGGGCATCTCGCCATCGCTCGGACGTCCATTTCCCGTGCATGTTTCGGTCTCGTGCGTGTTTTTTTGTTGCTCGATGGTCCAGGATCGTCCTCAATGGTTCTCGCCGGGGAAAAAATGCACACGTCCGGGCGATGCCAGGGCATGCATCTGTTGTGGATCGAGGGCGCGGGTCGCGCAGGTGCTCCGCGAGGGGGGGGGGGGAACCGCCACCTCCAGCAAGACCCGTTCCACTGCGCGCCCAGGGACGGGACATCACACTATTTCCTATCTTGGGGCCCCAGATCAGCTGTAAGCTTTCACATCTCGTGGCTTCCCTATCTGTTGGCCGTGAATCTTCTAGGCCCCCCCCTCTCTCTCTCGCCACGCTGCGCCGCATGCACCTCTCCCTCTCTCGAGGCCACAGGCACTCGCCAAATGCAACGAGTTTGCACTCCCGAGGCCACAACCCACGGTAACATACTACGGATGTGCGCTCCTGGACTGCAATCCTTTGTAAGATCATCCTTGCGACGGACACAACCAGATGCAGGTGCGAGTACCGCAAGACAGGTGGGGCGAAGGAAAAGGAAGTCCACATGAGACCAAGAAGCGTGCGAGGGGCGTGGCGAAATTGGAAGGTGCTGTCATGAGGGCGCTGGCACTGGAACCAGTTGTTCAGCCCCCAATGGCTCATGGGGCCCCGAAGTGTGTGAGGTGTGTACCGACTTGAAACACCGACGCCATGCGGACCCTGGCATTTGAGCCTTCGGTGGAGCTGCGTGTGGGGCCACGATCTGCGTGAGCGTTGTGTCGCCTTGCTGACCCTGCCTTGTAGAGACGACTATGAGGATATGCGGAGGGCAGAGGCAGGGATAGGAGGAGGGGGGGAAGGAGGGGAGGAGGAGGAAGGAGGACGCGGGGCGGTTTCTCATCAAAACGAGGACCAAGCATCACAGGATGGCTGGGAATGAAACAGATGCGCCCTACCGACGCCAAGAGGGCCCCAAGACGGCCCAATAGAGCCTCAAGATGGCCTAAGAGGCCGCAAAAAGAGGACCAGGGCCCTACAGACAGTCAGGTAAGTTGGTACGATTTGTGAAGTTGGCCCGAAGATTCAAATCGCGCGAAGGCACCAGACGGTTGGTCCAGCCATGCCAGGGGCCGTCGGCGCAGCCAGCCTGGGGAAAAGGGGCTTGGCGGCAGGTCGCAGCCGAAAACGCATGCAAGGGCCCCCGCAGACGGTGACGCGGGTCCCCTTTCGGACGTGTCAGCGTCGCCTCGGGTGTCGGATCATGGGCGCCTTCTGGAATCTTACGGAGGCTCTCTTGCTAGGGCTCTCCTCAGGCGGCTCCCTCTTGGTTTCGACGTTTGGCCCGTCGCGCGCTCCGATCACTGGACCTCGCCGTCGCCAGCTTCGTTTTCGTCCTCGCCGCCGCAACCGCCGTCGCCGTCGCCGTCGCCGCCGTCGCCGTCGTCGTCGTCGTCGCCTTCGCCGCCGCCGCCCCGCGCGTGGTCTGTCGCGGTCGCCGCCGCCGCCGTCGCCTTCGCCTTCGCCGAGCCTGTCGGAGCTCCTGATCGTAGCTGGGCGCGCTCGCGCCCGTGCGCCGTGTGGAGGTTGAGTCGCGCGTCCGGCCCAGGCAAATCGTACCAACGTTCCCTGGCTGTCCGCCAGGGACGCCGAAGACTAAGACTTCCTCACAGGAGGCCAGGACAGCCACGAGACGGCCCAAACGAGTTCCATGAGAGCTCCTCAAGTAGTGAAGGCAACACGTGTCACATGCGATGGCATTCCTCGTCCTCGTCCTCCTCCTCCTCCTCCTCCTCCCCCTCCTCCTCCTCCTCCTCCTCCTCTTCCTCCTCCTCCTCCTCTTCCTCCTCCTCCTCTTCCTCCTCCTCCTCCCCCTCATTCGTCATCACGGCGCTCCCGAGCCTAGAGACACCAGGGTGTCACACGTGCCGGCGTCCCGTGCTCCCTCGAACAGCCACCGCCCAGGATGCTGGGCTTGGCACGGCAGCTGGACAAGAAACGACTGATCTAAGGGGCAGCGTTGAGGACCGCTTCGTGAACCATTCGCTCCGAATCACACGAGCTGTGTTCACTACCATTCCCTGCCTCAGCACCACTCCGAATCACACGTTGCTATTTCTTCGAGGAGCTGCTCAGAATGCTTCTGGTCACGCTGTTTCAGCTGATCACTGCTGTTTAGAGAAGCTCTCAGCAGCGTCCGTATTATTCAAGCTGGAGCTCCATGATACTCCGAATCGCACGTTGCTGTTTCTTGCGATTTAGGCATGAACTGTTCACGGTAGCTGGATAAAACATCTAGCTATGAGAAATATTGGAGCACACTCTTCGTCGATCCTTGAGGGCCCCAGCGTGCCCCAGAGATGCTGTGGGTCCACAGAGCCATTCGGGAATAGGATTTTTTTCGTGGGGCACCTGGTCGTGAAAGGCACCTTTCTGATTTGGTGCGCCTTCTGTAGCAACTTCCTCCTCTGACTAGATCCTTGAGCCGAGTCTGGCCCTCACGACGACAGTCCCCGAGGCAACCAGAAATCAAGAATAAGAGCTTGGTTCAACCGAAGTCCATCCCCACTGGCATGGCCTTGGTCCGATTTGGAGACTTAACCACCAAAGTTGGGCTGCTTCTTCAGGCTGGGCTGAAACCCACCGCCGCATCGGGGGGAGGCTGGAGGGGCTGCGACACCATGGCCCACTGGGAATGAGGACAGGTTATGTGTGTGTGTGGGGGGACGATACAGGATATGAGCCGTGCCAAGAATCTCCGACGACCGACGGGTCGCCTGGCCACGAGGCAGCCTTGCCCAGAGTGCCGCCCCCGGCTGCACTTTCTCGAGCCGCGGCGGAGCCCGCGGAGACGAGCACGAATCTGGGACGTGTAACGTTTCCTCCTCCGCCTCCTCCTGCTCCTCCTCCTCCTCCTCCTCCTCCTCCTCCTGCCTCCTGCCTCCTGCCTCCTGCCTCCTGCCTCCTCCTCCTCCTCCTCCTCCTCCTCCTCCTCCTCCTCCTCCTCCTCCTCCTCCTCCTCCTCCTCTTCAGATGCCGACAACGGACCCGCACTGCGGCGACACACGGCGCTGGGAAGTGCTGCGCTCCCTTCGGCGGCGACCCTCGCAGCAACCACCACGGGCTCGAGCCTGCGAGTCGCCGCCAAGGGTGCGCCGAACGAGACTGCCCGTCCTGGGCCGACGAGACGGGAGGAGGGCGGGGCGGAACCGAAGAGCCTCAAAGACCCCATATCGGGTCGGGCGAAAGAGGGGGATAGCAAAGGGGGGGTTTGAGAATCAGCTCACGTAGCTGATTTTCCAGGCGCCTCCCGGCGCCTGGAGGCGGCCATGTATCGAGGAATGGGCCCCTCGGCGGGGCCGAAACCAGCTGCATGCAGCAAATTTCGTACCCCCCCCTTTCCCAATCCCCCCTTTCGTCCGGCCCGACCATATCGGTCGGGGGCGCGCAAACATGGAGTAGCGATCCATGGATGTGGCGCGCGGTCGCCGAATCCATGGATCGGGGGAGGTGCCCTCCCCCAAAAGAGTGACCCATGCCACCTCGTTCGGCGGCGGAAATCCGCGACTTCCCACGGAAGCGGTCCCCGTCGCTGATTCACGCCCCCTTGATCCATGTCTGTTTGCGATCGCCTGAATCGGGGGAAGAGGAGGAGAGCGCCCCTGGCCCCCCTGCCCCCCCTCTCGGCGAGCTCCTCCCGCGGCGCACGCCGTTCTCGCCGTCGGCGAGGCCGGGGTACACCCACCTGCTGCAGCCAGCCGCCACGCTTCGCTCTACCCCCCCCCGGGGATTGAGGAGCGAGGTCAGAAGGGAGGAGGTCTGAGAGACACGGTGAAAGGAACACATTTTCTCTTCGCGGCCATAACAGGCCTTGTGGGGGGGGGGGACGGGGGGGGGAGGGGCCCCCAGATTGTGGTGCTGGACGCACTGCGGCAGTGCCGGGGACGCACTGAGGGGGGAGCGTTACGTCATTTTTTTTTGGGGGGGGGGGAGGGGGGGAGGAGGGTAGGGGGCATAACGCGCGCTGTGGCCAAGAGGGTACCGAAAGCACGCTCCACGGGTGGGAGAGGCGGAGGGAGGCTCAGACAGGGCGCGCGAACCCTGGCGAAGCAGTCGAGGAGGAGGAGGAGGAGGGCAGCATCCGAACGGCCAGGGGCGGCCGCCGCCACTGGCCCCGGACTGAAGATCGCGTGAGTGAGCTTTGGATGTGCCGTCTGTCTCCTCACCCTCCGCCTCCTCGACCTACTCCAGATTTCGTAATAAAGGGAGGGGGGTCTCATTTCGGGGGGGGGTCTCTTCCAGGCTACCTTGGAGGGCCTGGGGGGGTCTGGGGACGATGTTTTGGAGGGTTCTCCCACGAGGGGGGGTCTGAAATGGCTTGTCTTGGAGGGTCCAGACCCCCTCCCTTTTATTACGTAATCTGGAGTACTCCTCCTCGTCGCCACCTTCCTCCATAGTTTGCCTCCTCCTACTCTGCCGCGCCACGGAGAACGGTGCAATGACAGAAGCAACGGCGATGCACCCCAACACTGCTTCAGGCCGCGCTGAGATGGGTCAAGACTCGGACTGGCGAAAGTGCGCGAAGCGTTTCGAGTCCTGGAGCGTTCTTTCCCTCACTCGATAAAACTAGTGTGAACATCACTGCAGCACATGCGCGGGGTTCTCTTGTCTGGAGCACAAGCGGCACCATCCTCGAGCGGGGCGTGGAGGAAACGAATCGCGCCAGCACCGCACCCAGCGACGTCCAGCGGTGGGAGCAAGTGATCACCGCCGTGACCCTACACCGAGGCCCTGCTCGGGAACAAAGGTTTCACAGCTCGCGCCATTGGCCCATTCCTCTCGCGGCGGCTAGATCTTCTCTGCGGGCCCACCTTTGGCCGTATTGCAGAGGAGGTACTGGTTCCTCGAGATTGAGCCTCAGCCCGCATCGCCTGTAATGATAGCACCAAGTGGTTCGCCTAACCGCCAGGGTGCACGACCTGCCGCAACTGCTCGCAAAGGGTGTGAGGGCTGAAACCTCAACGCATGGTCGAATCCCTCTGCTCCCTTCGGTTTCCTTAACCCCGAAGGGTCTTTAACACCACCCCGGGTTCTGATTGGAAAATAATTGATTTCTCCGCGGGCTTATGGACGGAATGGGACCCCCAAGCATCATTGGAAAATGATGATTCCCCCGCGGGTGCCGCCGCAAAGGCCTCCACTAGAGTCCTGGCCGCCGATGTCTCCGCCGACGCTCGTACTCCTCCTCCTCCTCCTCCTCCTCCTCCTCCTACTACTACTACTACTACTACTACTACTACTACGACTACGACTACGACTACGACTACTACTACTACTACTACTACTACTACTACTACTACTACTACTACTACTACTACTACTACTACTACTACTACTACTACTACTACTACTACTACTACTACTACGACTACTACGACTACGACTACTAATACTACGAATACTACTACGAATACTACTACTACGACTACTACTACTACTACTACTTACTACTACTTACTACTACTTACTACTACTTACTACTACTTACTACTACTTACTACTACTTACTACTACTTACTACTACTTACTACTACTTACTACTGCTTACCACTACTTACCACTACTTACTACTACTTACTACTACTTACTACTACTTACTACTACTTACTACTACTTACTACTACTTACTACTACTTACTACTACTTACTACTACTTACTACTACTTACTACTACTTACTACTACTTACTACTACTTACTACTACTTACTTCTACTTACTACTACCACTACTCCACTACTACTACCACTACTACTACTACGACTACGACTACGACTACGACTACGACTACTACTACTACGACTACTACTACCACAGCGCCGACGACCCCGACGACGACGTACGACAGGGGGGGGGGGAAGACGACAGCGATGACGACGACAACGACGACGACGACGACGGGGACGGACGGCGACGGCGACGACAACGGACGACGACAACGACAACGGACAAACGACAACGATACTACTACTTACTACTACTACTTTGACTACGACTACTACTACTAGGAATATTACATCAACTACGACTACTACTTACTACGACTACGACTATACTACCAATACTACTACCACTACTACGACTACTACTACGATACTACTACTACTACTACTACTACTACTACTACATCTACTACTACTACTACTACTACTACTACTACTACTACTGCTACCACGACTACTACTACGGCTACTACTACATCTACTACTACTACTACTACTACTACTGCTACTACTACTACTACTACTACGACTACTACTACTACTACTACTACTACTACTACTACTACGACTACTACGACTACTACTACTACTACTACTACTACGACTGGCGGTCTCGTGCACCACATCACCACAGCTCAACCACCTAGGGAAGAGCGTCCATGTGGCTGCCTCATTGCCAGTATGTAGCGCGCACCTCTTCTGGGTGAAAGGGCGGGTCTGACATGCCTGCAGCGTCAGGCGCTTGTCCTGTGGGCAGCTGGCCCAACGGCCCAAAGTGAAGCGCCAGCAACGGTACAGCAGCACACGGGGCGACCCCAGCACCGCCACCCAGGCCAACTAGCGCGAGAAGACGCGAGACGAGGCCAGGATGGCCAGCCAAGGGCGGGTCTGACGCGCATGCAGCAGCAGGCGCCTGGCCGAGGGCAGCTGGTCCCCACAGCAAAAAGTGAGGCGCCGGCGGCGGCATAGCAGCACGCGGGGCGACCCCAGCACCGCCATCAAGGCCTACTAGCGCTAGAAGGCGCGAGAGGAGGCCAGGACGGCAGGCCAAAATGGCCAGGCGCCCGACGGCGACGTAGCAGCACACGGGGCTGCCCCAGCACCGCCAGCGAGGCCAACGAGCGCAAGTGAACGCGAAGAGGCCGAGATGGCAAGCCACGCGCCGAGCAAAGGCTAAAGCCACAGGCGCAGCCACGCGGGGGGAGCGCCACTGCGGGCACGCCGCCCTACTGAAAGTGGCTAGCACGAGAGCTCGGCATGGACTCGCGCGGCCTGTCGAGGCCCTGGAACCTGCTGGGCGTTATCATTCAGGCCGGCTGGCCTGCCCCCTGCGCAACGGCTGCGAAGACCTGCGACGGCAGCGCCCG